>CANUEY010221510.1:0-306829 GCA_948099555.1 Croton setiger
CTAAATATCTTTATCAACTAAAGTCCACTTAATTGCCGTACATCTCTCGGCCATTCCGGAAGCTATGCCCAAACTCTTGATTATTCTAGATAATTCCTAGTAAATATCTTTCAAAATCAAGTTTATTTAATTCTTCCAACATGGAACCCCTCACTGATGGTCCCTAAACCATCCTTATACCTTGTGATCATGGTTCAGCTCACGGTCAAGGGTTGATGAATTGTGTCGGTTCATGGCTCTGAACCAAACCATGGTCACCTCTACCAACCATGGAAGATTTGTATGATGACTAATCACATTGTTTTGTATTCCCTCAATCAAAAATCATGTCAGCCAATTCAGTATGGTTCCGTTAATGTTTTCACGTTTATGAGAACTATAAGTCTTAAATTTGATGCTTCCGAGCCATATAATATTTGCACTTGGAAGGGGTCATTTATGGGGTTTGAACCCTTGCCTCCTTTGCCACTAACTAGGGCAGGAGTTTCATCCATCTTATGGAAAGGATGAAAATACATAATGATATGGAAACATGTACAGGAGCTAAAGCCATGTACTATAAAATCACTTGGCAAGTGAATCTGCTAGTTGATTAGCTGATCTGGAAAGTTTGCTGAAAATAATATTAGAAGATTCACCTTCCGATTAGATCCCACAGAGTCCGAGGAGCAGATGCTTTTATTAAAAATAAATATGAAATAAGAAATTCCACTTTTATCAAAAGTACATGTTTCATTTGAGATTGAGCCGAGAGATTCTACGAAATGCTAACCTCTGAACTCAGAAAATTATTTTGGTTGCTTAATTTTCCAAGACCTCATAATAATGGAAACTAATTTTGCATCACAAATAATTATGTAAACATACATGCAACATGTGGTACTGATCTCAGTTTTTGTTTCTTTTCTATCAGCTTTTGTATTCCATGGCTGTCATGTCACTGTTACAAATAATTGTATATACAAACAATAAAGAAAAGAAAGAGAAAGATAATCATAAAATGATTCCTTAATTTTGTTTGAATTTTTAATATTTTGATAGAAATGGGTATTTAATTTTTGAAATTAAAATAAAATTAAGAAGGAGGTTGATGGGCAAGTAAAGGTGTGGGGGAGAAATGCCTAGAGCTGTGGATTTCTGTCGTTTGGTTGCAGAGACATTTAATTCCTTTTGTCAATAACTAAAATTGAGGATTATATGTTCCCATGCAGTTTTAAAAATTTCTTATCATCGATCTGATCATCTGTAGAAGTAATGCTCAAATATATTCTCTTCAGGAATAGAAATGTCAAGCTTATAATAACATTAATAAAACAAAAACATTTCTGCTCCTCACCGTTTAACGGTTCTATATATTATAACCATCTCTACTTGGTTTAACATTTTTTACTTTCCCTTTTTCTTTAATATAATATTTTTGGAACTATCCTTTTGTCTCATTTTAATAAATAAAAAAGCTTATTTCAAATTCAATAGTTCTTGGCACTTGAAATTCAAAGGTATAGCTTGAGTTACATGTTTAGGATCAAGATTTGAAATTTATAACCCTAATTTCACATATTATCAAGTATTTTTAATGATTGATTGATTTTACTATCAGACTTAAAGCCCAGTACGCGACACTATCCTCAGTAAAGAACTTCTATCTTAAATGATTAGATTGAAGCACCTTACTGTACTGATATTTGAGATCCGAATACTGACATCTAACTAAAAAATTTAATTTGTCGTTAGTTTAAAAAAATATATATATATTCAAGAATGAAGAAACATACTATGGTTGATAATTTAGTAATTAGAGTGGTAATTAAATTTACTGCAGCAAGTTGATATGTTATAAAAATAGGAGATAGGGTTTAATTTCATATGAGGCTGTGCAGTAGCAATCTGCATTTCTCGTCTCTTTGACTCGTTTGTATAGAGTGGATTGGATGATGAATGTCCACAACTCACGTGAATCTCTTATTTCTCTAATACTTCCCCTTCTCCATTTTTATTTACAAACTGCCTTTGGCCTTTCTTTTCTTTATATAATTTTATTTTCTCTCTCAATTTCCACCTCCCACCTCTCCCTATCCCCTTCTCTTCTACTTCCCAATTTCCACTTTTAGTGGATACTTTTTTTCTCTCGTCTCTCACTCCTCATGACTTCTACTTATAATAATCATTCTCCTTTTTCGATAGACCTTAATGAAAAATCTACTGAAGATGCTTCTTCTTCTTCCTCTTCCTTCTGTTACCCCTTTTTTATCAACCCACCTCTAGAACATCTCTCTCCCTTTTCTCTCACTCAATTCCATCCCTTACGCCATCCACCCCAAGAGGTATATCTTTTCTAGTTTAATTCTTGATTTTTCTTTTCTTTTTTTGTATATATGTATAATTTGTTTAATTAATCTTGATTATTTGCTGATCATTATCTTGATCTTATGTATATAGGCTACTAATATAAGTGCTTCTTCACATGGGGTTTCCTCATGGAATCAGCCAACAATTAATACTGAGACCACAAGTGGTTTCACTATAGCTGCTTCTTCTAAGAAACAAGAAGGAAATGATGAAGATCAAAGGGAGCATAACAATTCTTCTTCTGTTAAGTGGATGTCTTCAAAAATGAGGTTGATGAGGAAGATGATGAGCTCTGATCAAATGGAAAATCAAACTACTACCTCTATGAACAAGATTGAAGAAAAGAAAGATAGGTCATCAAGATCATCATCATCACTTTCACAAGATGATAATAATAATGATACTACCACCACAAAAAATCTCAACCACAACAACACAATTAGGGTTTGTGCTGATTGTAACACAACTAAGACTCCTCTTTGGAGGAGTGGTCCTAGAGGTCCTAAGGTAATTCTTACTTCCTCTCTTTCTTTATAATGGGTCGACCTAGTTCGAACAGGATTGAAAAAAAAAAAAATTGACATTTCTTTTTAGGTGAATTATTAATAAGTACTATACAGTAGCATATAGAATTATGTTGTAATTATATATATACATTGTGTTTGGTTTCAGTCCCTCTGCAACGCGTGTGGGATTCGACAAAGGAAGGCGAGGCGAGCTTTGGCTGCAGCTCAAGCTAATGCAAATGGCACAATTTATGCTCCTGAAACAACAACTATGAAGGCCAAAGTACAAAACAAAGAAAGCAAAATAAATAATAATAGTCATTTGCCATTGAAGAAAAGGTGCAGATTTACAGCGCAAGCTCGAGGAAGAAAGAACAAGCTTTGTTTTGAGGATTACTTATCAATAATCTTGAGTAAGAATTCAGCTTTTCATCAACAAGTTTTTCCTCAAGATGAGAAGGAAGCAGCAATTCTGCTTATGGCTCTATCTTACGGTCTTGTTCATGGTTAAAATCTTAAAGAGTTTTAATAATTAATTATTTATCATCTTTAAATCTAGGTTAGTCTCTTTTGTCTGGATAATTAACTTTAATTAGCAAGCTAGAGTGCATATTTTGTGTGAGAGATTATTTTGTTTTTGTAAGAGAGTGAGAAACAAATGAAATCGTGTGTGAGCAATCAAAATTCAATAAGAATTTTTAAATAAGAACTAATAATTTCTATTATTGTCTTTTATATGGAGTTAAAAGTGTCCAAGGTTTCTCTAATGCCTTTTATTAGTAGCAGATATCAGTTAAAGAATTCATACAACCGATCCCAATTTAATTTATTTATTATTGCTGTATAATTTTAAAAAATCATAAATTTTTAATTTTGAGTATTTTTCTGAACAGATTATTATTATTTTTTAAATTATTGCCAGTCAAATGAATCCTTTAGATTGCTTGTTGATGATTAATATAAGCTGTTACTCCAAGAAGAACTTTAAGGAAAATAGTACTACATATATTGTGTTGGTGATCATTGAGAATTGGCATTCAAATTCGATAAAATTTAATAATGGTAAGGTATTTTGGATTGTAAGGTGGTATGCCAGACATTAGAGTCACGAGAACTCAATCAAAAATTATTGTACATATGAAGCAGGGAACCCACATTTTATCTTTTATTTTGAGTGGCCACGATCCACTCAATTCAACAATATATCCCTTAGCCTAATCGTATATATATATATTAAGAAAAAAAAAAGACATTCTCTTTCATTTGACCCGAATGATGATGGTGATGATACATATTACATATAGGGGTTGCAGACCAGTCTTTTTGTGCAATTCTGAGAACTGTAATCTGAAGGAGAGAGTACTTTATTTCAGACCCTTTCTTTTTTAACAGTAATCTCAGACCTTGTCTGGATTCAATATGGCTTTGATATGAATAGTTGTAGTGTTTTTATTTGTTTTTTTTTATGTAATACAAGAAGAAGAACAGTTGTACTGAAAGCCAACAAAATATGATTGATTTAGAGATAAGAGATAGAATTTTTTGGGACCAAACATAAGCATACAAACATATATTCGTTCCGAAACAGTTGTGGAAATTAGGGTTAAAAGGATTTTGATCTATCTCTGGCACGAATACAAGGAGTGACTTGAACAAAATACAAACTTCAGCACTATGTGTAAGATGATTGCCATGAAAAGATGTTTCCCTAAAAAAAAAAAAGAAAAAGAAAAAAACACATAGAGATAAAGGGATGTTGTTGTAGTTTCAATGTGCAATGATCATCTTCTTCGACAACCGGAATGGCTTCAAACTTGGAAACACATCGCCATCACAGGAAAACTGAAAGAAGTTAGCTAGAAATTGGACGGAAACCAAACGGCTTCACGTCTCCATTGAGTTTCCAAATCATATCGCTTGGCAATTGCAGCAGATCATAATCTTCTTCACAAATCAGAAATTGTGGATACCAGAAGTAAAATCATTGAAAATCGGTTGATGGCTGACGAAAACTCGTTGGAAGCCATAAGAAACTTACTGAGTAGTGTGTCTGTGGAGTTGCTAAATACGTATTCTAGCGGTTTCCAATTGGAATTTGGCTGGAATCATGTGAAGTAGCTAGTTTGAATATCTCATCGGAAAAATGAGCTCATCGGAATTGTGCCGGCGAGTCACCGTGAAATGCAGGGTGCCAAAAACTCGTTGTATACTTTTGATATACCAAAATGGTTTTTTTGAGTATTATTTTCAATTGGGCTTCGAACAAAAGTAGCCACCTTTTTAACAAATTTAAACATAAATAGCCACCTTATAAAAAAAGAACAAATTTAAATAAAATTAATCACCTAAATTTTTACCCCTATTTACCCTAACTAAAACATTAAAAAAAATACAGCCCCTTAGCAGCCCCTTCATCCTATTTTTATCAAATTTAATACAAAAATCAAATCAAATTTAGATCAAACACAAAACAATTTTTCACCATCAAAACCTTCTTCAAAAACCACCTATTAACCAAATATAAAAAAACCAGCATCAATAAAAGATAAAAAGAACAACAAAATATTATTAAAAAACACAACAAAAATTTTGCTAACACAATCAGTTGCAAAAAAAAAAATACAAAATTTGCAACATTAAGCATTGAAATAAGTCATAACAAATTAGCAAAATCACAAGCAAAAAGCACCAAAAAAACATCCAAGAAAGCAACAAAACATAAAAATTTGGTGCAGCAATGTGTTTAACGACAGTGATAGATTTGACACTAGAATCAAAAGGAAATCAATTGATAGAGTCGATCTCAGAAATAACACTAAATTTTAGTGAAGATGATGAAACTAAAATGATTCAACAATAGAGGAAGAAGGAAACTGAAAAAATGAAAAGAAAAAGAAAATTGAAATCTGTAACTTTAAAAGACTTCTAATGGAAGAATGAAAATTGAAAAAAAAATTAAAATTGTTAAAAAATCTAGTTTATTTAACAGGTAAAAACGTATAATCATGTGGTAAAAATTAAAAATCATTATTATTGTCTAAAAACATATAATTAAGTGGCTACAGTTGTCCAAATTTATTAAAAGAGTTCAGTTGGGTGTGAAAAAAAAAAAAAGGCTACTTTTATGGTTTTCCCTTTTCAATTCTTGTAAAAAAACTCCAAACGGTCAAAAAATTTGGAGAGAGGTTTCAACTTTATGAATGGGCTTTGAGCTGGATAAAGGCCCAATAACTTTTAAGGAAGAAAAAGTGGCCAAAGGGGCAGTACCCTAACTACCAGTATTCAAAAACCCTGTAAACTTGGAGCACATGCTTAAAAAGTTCAAAAAAAAAAAAAAAAAAATCGCTTGCGTATTAAAATCAGTTGATTAACGAGCTAAGCAGCGTCAGTGGATTATCCAATCGATGACTGAAAATCAAATAGTAGCAGTAACAACGAGCATAGTGCCACTACTTCTGTGAGGGAACATCTGAATCAAACCACCAAGAAGCAACTCCATTGTTAGTTCATTGATCAAAATGGAAGCTCCTGAATCTCAATGCCCACATTTATCTGAAAAGGAATTGCGACTTAAGCGTTATAAGCCCATTTGGCGTATTCTTTTGATCTCTAATCTTGCGCTTGCAGGTTAGTCCCGCCACTTTACACGTTATTAATTACTATCACACCATTTTAGGTTTTGGGTTATTGGGTTTTGTCCACAAGGTGTTTGATATTTTTACTTTTATAAGTATTTTAGTTGGAAGTTGACTAGAATTAAGATTCTGTGCTTTTGTCTATAAATCTTCTCCTTTTTTTGTGGTGTAGTGAAATTTTTCTTGAATTTTTTTTATTCCATTTTGGTATGGAAAGTGAAAAGTTGTTTGTTTCTATACTGTGCTGGAACGTACGAAATGATTTTTTCTGGGTTTAGTTTACACCACATGATTCAGATATTTCATTGAATATCTTTACTGAAGGAGCACTGTTGAAGGAATATCTTAGCGGGTTTTTTATTAAAACTTGTATTGGAGACAAATCTTGTTAGGCACTAATTGTTCAGAATATCTGGTAGGATGGATATGAAATACCAAAAAGCTAAAGCTTTATTCGAATTTCATTATTTTGGAACTCAAACATGGGGCTAGAATTTTGATTATGTAGATCAAATCTTGATTTAAAGATTTTGCTCAAACTCTGGTTTACTCTTGCTAAAATCAAATAAAGACCGACGTACTAATGACAGAGTTCAAACTTTCTTGTTTCTGCTGCTATAGATATTTAGCTTCTAATCATTCACTTTTTCTGAGAAAACTGTGGAATAATTATCCAATTTCGAAGATGGAACTTGCTATATGCATTCACCTGTCACAGTTCAGTTGGAAGTTCTGAATCTGAACTTTTAATTCTTGTATTTGTAGCTTTTTAATTTTTTTCCCCTTTTGAGGATTCTGCTAGTTGATCACTCATGCATCCATGACTGAAGGATTAAGTAATAAATCCATGAATTTCAGGATGCCGGAAGGTTGTGATTTTGACTGTAGTAATTTTAGTAGATCAGTCAAATTCATTCCTAGTCAAGATTCGGTGACGAATTAAGCATTCTGCAATATAGTTAGTACTAAGAGGTTTCATTTCTTGGGTCATAATTTGAGAGGCCGTAGTGGTTAATTTTTGTGTCCAGAGTTACTGGAGTTCAATATTATGGTTTACATGTAATTTAAATTTTTGTACTATTCAATTGCATTGGCAGATTACATAATAACTTATCTTTATTGTTTACATACTAATTACTTAAGAATGTACACTCACCAAATACTTTTGCCGCCTTTTATGTACTTGCAGCTTATATGTTTGCAATGGCAAGAAAGAAAAATATGAATATGATCAGAGAGATAAAAAATGCAAAGGATCTAGAAGACAGGAAAACCTTAGAGAAAGATCTCTTAGATTCAACAACTGCCTCAATTCCAGAGACTCCTTCAGCACCTCCTGTTATACTAAGAACAAAGGAACCTATACCCGATGATCAGCAGCGGGAGCTTTTTAAGTGGATGCTGGAAGAGAAAAGAAAAGTGAAACCAAATGACCGCAAGGAGAAGAAACGAATTGATGAAGAGAAAGCCATCCTCAAGAACTTCATACGGGCAGAGTCAGTTCCGAGTTTATAACTGATAGTTCTGACCCCAATTTTGCTTACACAATGTAGCAAGTTAAAGAAGGCTTATTTGATGCCTTATCAATTGAAGGATAGATATCATAGAAGTGTCATTCAATATTTTTGATGTCTCAAAGTATCCTTCGTATCTTTCCCTTACCTACATAATGTAAAGTGGAAACTAACCTCACTGGAAACAAGAAATTGCCTTGTATCAGTGGCTAATAGTGCCTATTGAATGCAATTGAAATTTACTTTACAGGGCACTTGGTGAAGCCAATTCTGATTAATTGGATTTTAGTGGGTTTCTAATGTAATTTTTTTTCCCTTGAAATTTCTCAAGGTGGAAAGACTTCCAAATTTCTGTTACGACTAATAAAGGCTTTAGCTACTACTAATAAGACAAAAAAACAGTGAACTGTCTTCCTAAAAAGAGGTGGTTCATAACACAGTAAAGGAGGTTATAGGACCCCACCCCTTGTTTTAACTTCCAACCACAGCCGCACCTTCCATCCAATCCCAGCTTTCCACATTCTCAGTTGTACTCATAGCTCAATTAACTCATCTTTTTTATTATTCATTTCAAATTCTGATCAATTTTATTCTTTCTTTCTATTCCACTACAAAAGATTCCATCTCTAATGCCAGGAATCATACAAGTTTCAGGTACTAAAGGAAAACAAAAGTACAGAATTTTACATCTTTAATAACAGACCTTTGGTTTAATACTTGTTTTTTTAAATATGTTTCATTGTAGTTCTGGAATTCATGGCTCTGCAATCACCATCGTCTCTCTCACAAATGTCAATAAAGGGTATGCAATTTCTAGTCTTCCACCAATTATTGCTTGTAGTTCTTGGAATTTTTCCTGATATGAGAATTCTACTGATGAATATATATTTCATAATGCAGTTTCCATGGGTGAAAGAGAGTATCAGACATTTGACAAAGGGGAATTTTCTTTGTAATGATTCTTTTTCAATACCTTTATGCTTTGCCTTTTGCTTTCTTTTGTTGTTTATTAATTCCAGAATTTGGTGCAGTCCATTGACCACTCTTCGCAACAATTTGATTGTTACGCTTGAGGACTCTAATGGAAAGAAAATATCACATACAGGTTTTTTTTCTCAGTTTGCTTCTATCTTATACTATGCATTTGATTTCATCAAATGATCATTAGATTTACTTGCAGTTGTTGAGACAAGGCTTGTGATCGAGAAAGGTGTTTGGGATAACATATTTCCATTCGAAGAAGGTGGGCATGTGCATATGAAGTTGCAGTTTGTCCTTAGTGAAGATGATCGCCACCGCATCCGAATGATGGTATTGTTTCTGTTCTGAACTTTTTGTTTTTTTATAGAAATGTTGATAATTTATACACCCAAATTCTATAATAGAAATGCCAATGGAACACATGCATTTAATCAAGTGCTTTGGTTCTGAGAATCCAATGTAAAAATCTTAAAAAGGAAATCTTTATTCTAGAAGATGTTCTTTACAAGATTTAAGTTGACTAATGGTAGCATTAAGTGTCAATTTTCTTTTATGTTCATGTAAATAAGGTTGCTAGTCCGTCCTAAAAACTGTTTTCAGAGAGAATCAGCACTGAGAAAGAAGCGCAATGAACTCATCAAGAGTGCACCAACAAGTCCAGCACGAACCAATATCGTTGGAATTGATGTTGCACAACTTTTGCAGCGTGATCATGAAAGCTTAGGTATGATCTTTGGTAGCCAGAAGTAATAAAATAATGAAGTTTTATTCTTACAAATTTCAAATTATATCCAAAAAAATTTATTGATTTCCCAATTGTACCATCTTAAGATTCAAATAATAGCCATGTTCGAGGGGAAGTGGTTCCAGATGGTTTGAATTCAACTGCAATCTCCCCTCTTTTCAAGAAAGGAAAACCTGGACCTCAGGACAAGGATCTTACTCATTCTGCTCAGAAGCAGACAAACCCAGTTAAGGATTACTATGCATTGTGTTCATACCTTCGCTCTTTCATGGGAAAAATTTTGAATTGTGTGAAAGTACCTTCGAGATTCCCTAATGACATTCTGCCTGTTTTAGAATGATACAGACAGATTGGAAAGCACTGTATCAAAGAGATTTAATATCCATAGGAGGTTAAAAGGTACAGTTTTGGGAAGCTCAGGATCAGCAGTTTCTGCAAAGATTCAAGCTCCCGTAGAGCTTCAGACAGATGAGCAAAGCCCACCGAAGAAAACTCCGAGCAAGATAATGAACATGATAAGCACGTTTGAAAGTAGTCTAAATCAGGTGTTCTTATGCTATTTCTTTACATAATTTTCTAGTATTTTATGATCAGGAAGTTTTTTTCTCTACAGAATTCTGATTTGTGGGATCTACGGTGAAACAGGATATGAAACCTAAAATAAGACCAGCACCCTTAAAATCTCAGTCAACAGAGACTGGAGTGGAAGTTGCTTCAAAAAGTGCACACGAAAACGAATTCAAGACAGAAAATGGTGAACTAACAAAGGTTTCAGGCAGAGTCAGGGACCCTAATCCTATTCATTCTGGTAATATGCAAAAGGCTGCTGCAAATATCAGAAAAAGAGAACAAATTGGTTCCGTTAGTCAACCAGAGCAGTTGAATGGAAGAGCTTCAGTTTCAGGAAGAATGCATAAAGCTAAAGGTGCTAACCCCTTGAGTAACTTGTTTTTCTGGAGAAGAAGTCCCAATGAAAATTCATCAAAACAGGATGGAAAAGGAGTTCAGCCGAAAACTTTACAAGAGGTAAACATTCAAATTTCATCATCAGGAGATGAGGCTCAATCGTTGGAATCATCCGGTGCTTGGATATATCCTGACGGAGGAAAACGCTTGTGTATCACAAGTGGCGGAAAAAGAATAATGAATCTGACAGGAAATCTCCACACACAAGCAAAAAGGCAACAGGGAAGAAAAGGTTCTAACATGATAGGAAATATGAAAGAGGTATGCTACTTTCCAAGTTTTTACAACATCCAAATCATCAATTCGATCAAGTATCATTAGTAGAACAAGAAGGCAAGAACTCAGTTTTTATATCAGCAACCTAAATTGTAATTTCGTACATCAAATGATTCTTGTATTCAGGAAAAAGAAGGGAATAAGGATGCTAGAAGACACATAGAATCAACAAATACTAATGGTTCTACAGATGCTGAATCTTCGAGAGGGCCAGTGGGACAGGTTGTATCTTTTTCCCTTATTGATGTCAAGTTAAATATTACATGAGCATAATCTCTTACACTAATATTTTCTGTTAGAAGACGCTTCAGATTGAGACAATTCAAGAATTTATACTGAGAAAAAGAAATGAAACAAAAGCAAGAAAAGAAAAATCTTTTTAATCTAGATTAGTTGATGTACTTTTGTAATGAGTTCCTAAACAACTAACTGGTAGTAAAATTGATTGATTTGTATGGATATGGCAGGTGATGAAAGTTGCAATCATGGTTGGGTTTGCAACACTAGTTTTCTTCACCAGGCAGACAAAATCAGGTAACCCATTTACTTTTTCCTTTTCAAACCTGGTTTGAATTCCTTATACCCGTACAAGGCAAGGATTAGAATTTAAGAATGAAAATAATTTCAGTACTTGTGATGTATATATTTTCTTCAATTGGCAAGAATCACTTAAAAATGATTTCTGAAACAACTGTGTATTTACTTTCTTCAGACGGCTAAGCTGATGGTGTGATGGAAGGAGCCACTGAAAGTAAGGAATAGAGCTGCATCAACCAATTGTTTTGTAATTAAACACATTTTTTTTCCGCTGAATATACGAAGAAATAAATGTATATATATATACATGATATATGTAAATGAGAATAGCTTTGTTCAGCCAGTCAGATGAAATTTCATGAGCAGGCTTTTTATTTATTAATTAATTTGAGCTCCTCTTTCACTATCTCATACATGACCCAAACCAATCAAGATGGTAAAACGAAACCAACTGGCTTTTATATTACCTGATCTAGCCATAGGGGAAACCAGAACTTAGCAGTTGCATAATGATTATTTAAACTAATATGGGAGAAAAATAATATCTTCCACCAGCAATCACAAAATTGCATGAGATCCAATTTGGTTAACAGTTAATAATACAACCTCCTCCTATACCACCAGAATCATTAGCGATCAGATTGTTTTACTTTCGTCCAGGCAGAAGCCACTATCTGCACTAATCTTCGTCGGACTGGCTCATCTAAAGTTCAAAAATGCATTTCTGCTTTTCTGTTTTCTATGAATTAACTGGTTTTCCATTTAACTTGGGGAAAGGATCTTGCTTGCTCAATACTACTACTTTGCTTTTATGTGCAAAGTATCCCTTCACGAGGTTCTTGTATATTAATATTGCCACGATACATTCAACCTGTTGATAATAGAACTCTGAATATCATAATATGAGGTAAAATAGCTAAACAACAAACAGAAGAAATAAAATGTCACAGACCAAAGAGGGTCAACAAAAGAGGAAGTACCTCATCCAAATCCATGTCCATCTCCAGCCACTTTAATGCTTTAATAATTACTTCCAACTTCATCTGATGAGCTTTGCTTGGGTCTTTCTGCTTTTGGATGATATAACTGCAAGATGATAATTTAATAACCATAAGAACTATTTTGACTCTAATCAAAAGCGCCAAAAACTCCACCCTTGTATCATTAACTTACATTTTCTTTAATAATCTTTGATAAACTTGGAGCTCTAGCTTTTCAAGAACAAGAAATACACCTGATCTTAGAAACCTAGGAGAAAAAGAAAAGATCTCTTAGATATTTGTCCTATTATTGAATACATGAATTCATTTTAAGGCATAAATCAAATGTACCGGTCTTCTTGCTCCTGGAGAGCATGTCGAAGCAGTCTGAGATCACCCCTTTTTAGAGCTTCAACCACACTTCTGTACTGTCAAGTAAGATTATGGTTTATCAGATAGATATGATGCCATAACAAATAGTTGAAGTCATGTAGACGTTTGTAAAACAAACACTTATTTGTCCCAAAGCTCAAAAATTTCTAAAAGACAACAAGTATCGTATGCAGAAATATGTGAATTCCTTCTATCTAAATCACTTATCAATAAGGTTATTAAGTGCACTGTACAAATAACATCCCCCCCCGTACAAATTTTTTATCAAACATCAGAAAGAGTAGAGTACTAATTCTCATTTACAAACCCATGGAAAACAGAGAATCAAAATTCAGTCTCACCTCAACTAGGTTATACTTTTGCAGGAGTGAGTCCTTAGGCAAGATACCAATTGAGAGCTTCACAGGAATCAAATATTTTAGTATCATCCTGATCCATAAATGCAAAAGGAAGTGTCAGCATGAAATTTATGCAGTTGCATACAAAGCAAGCTTGTGCAAAATATGGCAAGTATCAAATGTAAAACCAGCAATAACAAAATAATATCAGATTATTAAATTTTGCCTCGTTAGGAAGACAGCACAAAGCATTTATTCCAGAAACAAAAATTCCAGTTTGTGGATGCCGTTTTACCCTTTTGTTTTTGTAGTTGATTATGCATGTCTGCTCCTCCCAAAGTTAACAAATCTCCACTGTTTTAGCTAAAAGTCAATTTATAGTATTATTTCAGCAGCGTGACAGAAATGATGAGATGTATTTCTGAAACTATGACAAAATGTTATTACAGTACAATTTGACCCATTTAACCGATTACTCATATTTTGCAAAATGCCACAAGACAGCAGCAAATAATTGCTTCATGGAGGCCATAAAAAGTTGGTCAATCCAATTGTAAAAGATCACTCCATCAGGAATCCTAAATTCAGTCTGTCAAAGGCTACATTTGTAACTACCTTTTAACATTCAAAAGAAAAACGTCTCATCATCATGCAGACACAAAATAAATGCAGCAAGCACACCTGAATCAAACCTTATATTTGCTTCCTTGCAAGGGTTGCAGTGGATCAAGGCATATGATAACTTTTGATCAGCCTGCAAAATGATAATAGAACTTCAATGGGTCATGAATTCTTGAGCTTTTCCATTACTATTAAGAATCATAATTCATAAATCCATGCTAGGTTCAAATGACACCCAATAAACATTGCAATGGTTGTGATGCCCAAACATTGAGGTTTATATATTACAGCAAGTTGAATCAGGAAAAGCAAGTTCTACGCTAAGAGGGATTGAAGTGCGTACAGCAGGAAAATTTTCATTGAAAACTTCCAAGCGGCCAGTATAATACATGTACGTGACCTGGAATAGAAATATCAAGATGAGATTCTTTACAAAAAAAAAAAAAAAAAAAATCATTTGTAATAGAAACTTCTTCAATTATTATGTAACACACATAAAAAGAAAATATTTGGTCATCACCAAAGCCCTGACCTTATCTCTTTTAGGGAACTCCTCAAAATCGAAAATTCGGGCAGTTTCAATACTCCGTATGACACTTCGGCAAAGATGAACTGTCCCAAGCTGCAAAACAGGATGACTTTCTGATGTAAATTCGCTGCATAAACTTTTATACAGGAAGACACATGATGGCTACACTAGGCAACCAAAATCCATCTCACAACCTCCCAACATCGGACCCTGTTCTGGATAATACATTAAACATCATACAACAAGACTAGCAGAGAAAGAACAAGTCATTACCTTGAAGTAGATTTTGAACAACTGACAAGTCACATATAATGCTCCCACACGCTTTGAGCCTTTTCCCTGCATATTAACCGCCGTATCAAAAGTGAGAAGACATAAATTTTTCCCATAACACACAATTAGCATAGCATCATGAAATGAGGAATGGATAGACACATACAGCAAGAACACCAAACACTTTCATAAGGAATGAACCGGCTCCTTTTAATTTTTCAGGCGACTTTCCGTTCGAAGCCAACTCTTTATCAGCCTACAATTACAAACATGACAGTGTTACTTAAATTACAAGTAGAATTTCCTTCAGCTACAAGAAAGAATATTCCCAATTAAAATCATTAATTACCTTCTCAGCAAGAACCCTAATTTCATATGCAATGACATATAATGCCTCCAATGCCCAAGCTGATTCCCAGTTCCGAAACTCTTGAATAAAGGCACTAAATTTGTACCAGAATACATAAAAAGAAAGTCCAACGATCAAAATTTAGAATTAAGATAAGCTATAAATACAAGTTTAGTGGATTAAATATTAGAGATCAAAATATAAAAATCAATACTTGGCAGCTTTTTCGAAGGCCACGTAAGTCTCGACCAAGTTCCCAAGTCGATAATTTTGCAGAGACCGGAAAAGCGGAGCTGTTATTTCCCCAAATTGCGCGTACTTCTCCGATTGCTTGATCAATCTATTAGAATCCTGAAAGATTAAATTATCAGCAACAATAAATACCATAACTTCTCACCATATACAATCTGTTCATGTTTATGATCACTGAGGAAGTGTAATTTGAACCTGGAAGACGTTGAGAGCGTCGCCGACAGAGAGGAGAAAGGTGGAGTTAGAGGAGAGAGAAAGAAGCTGTTTCAGGGAAGCACCGTCTTGATACAAAACGGCGTCGGAGAAGCGATTTAGATATTCTGTTATTCTTCGGTGAGCTTCTCCCATGCTCAGGTAGGCCATTCTCTTTTACTAGTGGTTATGACTCTACCAGATCGGACTAAACTGCGGTTTTAGCAATTTAAATAGTAACGAATTTGAGTTTACCGGTACTCAGCAATGGAGGGTACGGGTAGAGATAAACTTGTCCCGGGCCGGGCCGGGGCCGTCGGTTCGAACAGGAGAAATACCGGACCGGACCAAGTACGGGCGGGTGAACAGTCCTTTTTACAGTCGATCCGGTTTTCTGACAGTTAATTGAACGTGTTCCGGCCAAAATTTTTTTGAAAAAAATGTAGTATGTACTTTTTTAATGATTTTTGACTAAATAAAATAAAATTTAAAAGAAATTCAAAATTGAAATCAATAAATAAATTGTAGATAGAAAAAAATTTTGAAGAAATTAGATTTATGAATTAAAGAAAATTTACATAGAATTTAAAACTTTATAATTAAATCGGGTAATTAAATTAAATTATTAAATAAAATTAAAAAAAATTGGGTTTATCAATAAGTTTTCTTTTAAAAAAACAAATTATATCACCATTATATCTTTCAATAATTTAATTGAAGAATCAAAATCACGTAATTCTTTTAATTTAATTGAATATTTTTATCTCCAATTTTTTTTCTTTATTTTTGTTTTGTTTTCTTCTTTTCTTTTTTTTATTTATTACGATTATACTTTTTTCTGTTGGGTTTTATCTCTCTTTTATTTTTTGTTGTTTCATTTTAATTTTTTTAAAATTAAACAGTGAGCTTTAGAAAATAAAAAGGGTGGATTGTTTTGAATCGAATCAAATAGATTTGGTCTGAACCAGTTTACTTTGGTTCAAGCAATGTATATATATATTTTTAAAATTAATTAAGGTTAATTTAAATTATGATCAACTTAAAGTAATCAATTAAAAATAATTTGAGTGCACTGAAAACCAAAAAACTAAAGAAAAATTGGAATAAGTGAGTACTATGCTCTACAAAAAATGATTTTGAAAATGAGGTTTAAGAGTTTGAATAATTTAATTCGGCGAAAAACTCGATTTGACTAGAAATTTGAAAATCTTGTGGAGCTTGGATTTTATTATCACTAGACTTTTTTCGAGTAAAAATCAAGCATCAACAAGAAGTAGTGAAGAAATTTTGTAAGAAAATCACTCAAATGACTTCCTATTTATAAAGAAACTCTCTAAACTTGTCGGGTATAAAATATGTTCGACAAATGACTGTTAATAACTGTTGGTAAGAGTAAAATTGTTCATTTTTTTTAAAGAACAAACTCAGCAGCCCACCAACGTTAGGCCTGCTTGGGCCCACTGAATAAGCCCGCGAGTTGTGACTGTACAACCTCAATGGTTGTTAATCAAGGTGGACTGACGGTTCAACATGGCGATTCAGCCCAATTCTAGCAATGGTCATTGCCCCAGCGGTTTGGTCCTAAGGTTAACCGAAAAAAAAAAAAGTTGTCGATGATCTCGTCTGTGGTTTAGATGATTACGGTTCGGGGTGGGTCATAGTTCAAGCTTACATTGAACCTGAACCGGACCGCTCCTTCACGGTTCCGGTCCAGGCTATCTTAGACCGGTTCCGATTAACCGGCATACTAAAATTGCTGATTCTTTTGGTTCGAACCAATCCATGGCCAAATCTAAGTAGAGATAGCAGAATACGGGTCCGTCATAATTCGGATAATGGGTTTCGTACGAATGGATCAAATTGAGCCCATTTAATAACTGTGGGCTAGGCTGGTAATGTACGTCTTCCCCTCCATTATTATCATGATCTGTCTTTCGTTTCTTCTTCATCTCCTTTCACTTTACTATATCTTTTTATCTTCATCTCCACTCCAAAATGTCTGTTCTTTAATCAGACCAGTAGCTTCTAATATCTATGTTCTAACATCTTCCTTCAAGTTTAAATCTTGTTTTCAAGTATAATCTCTATGATCTTCAATTCTTGATACCCATTATACCCAGAGTAGAGAATACATAAAACTTGAAGTCTTTATTGTGAATCATGGATTCTTATTCGGCTTCAAACTCCACAAAGCCTTTGCAGATTCCTGCTCAAGAAGAAGCACTCAGTGCATCTACTGCTCTTCTTCCTCTCAGCACTGATTCGTCTGATTGTTCGAATCCTACTAAAAAACACACCACTACCATCGTCTTCATCTCCCTTCTCCTCGTCACTTGCGTTGCTCTCTCTGCTGCTTCCGCTTTCGCTTTCCTCTTTTTCTCCACTTCTCCTACTCCGGCGGCAGAGACTTCTTCTTCGCCTAGTTTTGCTACCCGTACAATGTCTTCTTTTGAAACGACATCTCGTCCGTTGACTAAGCTCAATCATCCTGTGGTAATTTTGATTTCTTCGGATGGGTTCAGATTCGGGTACCAATTCAAGACTCCGACGCCGAATATTCACCGTTTGATCCTCAATGGGACAGAGGCCGAAACGGGTTTGATTCCGGTATTTCCCACTCTTACTTTCCCTAATCATTACTCTATTGTTACTGGGCTTTACCCTGCTTATCATGGAATTATTAACAATCATTTTGTGGATCCACACAATGGTGATGCGTTCACCATGAAAAGTCACGAACCCAAGTGGTGGCTTGGCGAGCCACTTTGGGAAACAGTGGCCAATCATGGTTTAAAAGCTGCTACTTATTTTTGGCCTGGGTCTGAGGTGCATAAAGGATCATGGAATTGTCCAAAAGAGTATTGTATGTTCTATGATGGTTCAGTTCCATTTGAGAATAGAGTTGATAAGGTTTTGAGCTATTTTGATTTGCCTGTTAGTGAAATTCCTGTGTTTATGACATTATATTTTGAGGATCCTGATCATCAAGGCCACAGGGTGGGTCCAGATGATCCTGAGATAACAGAAGCAGTTGCTAATATTGATAGTATGATTGGAAAGTTGATTGATGGGTTAGAAAAAAGAGGGGTTTTTGAGGATGTTACTATTATCATGGTGGGTGATCATGGAATGGTTGGTACATGTGATAAAAAGTTGATATTTTTAGATGATTTAGCCTCCTGGATTCAAATCCCAGCCGAATGGGTTAATTCTTACACTCCAGTGCTTGCAATTCGTCCACCCTCAAACTTAAAACCATCCGATGTTGTTAAAAAGATGAATGAAGGATTGCAGTCAGGAAAAGTTCAAAATGGACAGCATTTGAAAGTGTTTCTCAAGGAGGACCTGCCAAGTAGGCTTCATTATGCGGCTAGTGATAGAATTCCACCAATCATAGGGCTGCTTGATGAGGGGTTTAAGGTGGAACAGAAAAGAACAAAGCATCAAGAATGTGGAGGAGCACACGGTTATGACAATGCTTTTTTTTCCATGAGAACTATCTTCATTGGCCATGGTCCTCAGTTTGCAAGGGGGCGAAAGGTGCCATCTTTTGAGAATGTCCAGATATACAACTTGGTCACTTCACTTCTCAACATTCGGGGCGCTGCCAATAATGGTTCTGCATCATTTCCCGGAAATGTTCTTTTGCCAGTCCTAAATAAACATTCTTCTAACAAATCCTAGAGTAGTCTAGGGCTCAGCTATCAAAAAACTAAGCATACTTACGATGCAACAGGAACGTAAATCTGCAAATTAGCTGGTTGTGAATTTATGTTACCACTAAGCAGATGGTAATTGAATTAGTATCTATCCATATTCCCTAGAATCATCCAGGTATGCCCTGTTATGTTATCGCTAGTTTTGAACTGTTTGCATCTGCATCCACTATAAGTTGCATATGTTCCTAGTCCTTTAGCTAGTGGAACATAGTATGTGAACATGTACTTCCGTTGTTGCCTGCTTACATGGGTTCTATATATCCATAGAACCAACTAATCTAAGTGTTTATTGCAATAAATATACTGAAAAAATGTTATTGCAATGAGATGTATTGTCATTTCTCAACCTATTCGACAAGTAGTTCTTCCATGTATCATTCTGCTTTTGTTTTGTGCAAATTTATTGCGTAGGCTTGAAGCCAGTCTTTAATCTTTGTTGTCTGTTACCTTATTTGTCTACTTTCTTGTATACGATACTACATTGCTGAAACATGCGAGGCAATTGCCTTATGATTTCCCTTACTACGATTGTTTAAACAAGCGGAAAATATTGCTGGAAAGTGGTGTGTTCTGCATCATCTGGGTTGCTTCTGTGCGTGACTTCAGTAAGAAAAATCTTCATCGAGCAATAAAATCTTACATTCATATACGTGGACGTGGTGCATTCCACACCACAAATAAGATGGATTTTCATCCCTTGTTCAATTGGATCTCAAGTCATTGGAAATAGGATTCTTTTCCAGAATCTTGCTTGATGTAACTGTAGAATTTGTAAACTTTTTTTTTTAGTAAAGAATTTGTATAGTTTTGATTATGGCTGTGATGACTGATGAGAAATGGTGGTAAATTATTCCAAAAAAGAAAATGAAAATTTCTAGCCAAAAGCCTGAAGTTGGAGTGGTTTGATTAAGACTTATGGATGACCATCCACCACCCAACCAAGTATGTGTGTTATCAACAACGTGGGTTTTGGCTTTTGGCATTTTTACATGTGATGTTTATGTCTGAATATGATTATTTTGTTTCTAGACCTTGCAAATATGACTCTGATAGTTTTTGTTTAGATTCTATTGGTGATCAGTTCAATTTTGATTCGTTGATATTGTACAAAATGTTTAGAAGTAGAGAATTTTAATATAATTTAGAGATACACTTATAATTTTTTAAAACAAAATAAACGTTGTGATGGAATTGACAAAACACATATTTTCCGCTTTCTTACTCCCCATTGGATGACATTTATCATTGCTGTTCAACTTCAAATTGATTTTTTAGTGAGTCCTATTAGATGAATTTCAAAATCGTAGCCAAATCCTTGGATGAAAAAAATATTTGCATTTTTTATTTAAACTTTTCTTCAACAAATAAAATAATTTTATGGACTGAACTTTAAAACAAAATCTTGAAATCGGAGAAAATATTTTGGACCTTAAACTAAAAAGTAACAGATTTAGAGATTTATTAGAAGAAAATAAAAAAAAAATAAGAAAAATAAAATAGCAATCAATAAAAACCTTATAGATAATTGTCTAAAGTTTAAAAGATAGTAATTTATCGTGAAATTCAAGTTATAGAGGCTGAACAGTTATAAACCATGAACCAACCCACCAATGAACTAAACTATGACTATCACCGTAGTGACCTGTTTAGGTTTAGGATTTTTTTATCTATGAACCAATGTTCACCCAATCGTTTTTAAATCAATGTTAATCGAACTATGAATTAAGGGGAAGCACAAGAATAGTTCTTCAATCACTTGTGAAACATGGCATAGACCGCAGAATTTCCCTTAAGCCGCCAATGAACCGAGAAGCTGAACTATCAAAACCACCCTTGAACCAAATTAAAATTGGATCGTGAACAATTCCTAACTGACAATTTACAAACCATCCCACCACAATTTCGATTCAAATTTAAGGGAATCGTGAATCATGAACCATTGTTTCACAATTCTAAACTGAAGAATTGCGACCACAAGAATAACCTATCATTACCATTTTTCAATAAATTTATGTATGAACTTTTTGGAAATTTAGTAAAATAATGTAGTGCCCAAAATTAGTAAGTCTTGATTTTAACCCAACATTTTTCTAATATATTTGCACAAAATATTAGTTATTTTAAAGAATACAAAAGCAAAATCAGATTTTTTTTTTTTCTGTAAAGAAGTAGTTAATATAAAAAAAAAAGATAAAGTATAAATCATTTCCCTAAAGAAAATTGTATCAAAATGTAGGTTGGACATAAAAATGTAGTAAATTCTATGATCCCTTTTTACTTTGTTTGGGAATGGCACTTTTTATCTCATCTTCTATGAGCTCCTTCAATAGATTCACGCCAAGATAATGACATAAATTTGCAGTATTCAACACAAGGTAAACTTAATTAATTCAACATAATTAGATTAAATTCATAAACTATATAAATTCGACCAATAACTAAATTAATAAATTCCTATGCAAATTAGATTAAAAATTAATTTTTACGATATTAAATATATGATAAATCTATGCAAATTTTATTATATCTACCATTTGTCAAACGGTAACCCTAACTCTTATGTGTATAGATAGTAGTCATATGTATACTTTGTTTGTCGCAAACATCAGAATCAAACATTTTGCTTCTATGTTTTTTTTTTTTTTTTAAATTAGAAAACTATTTTTAGATTGATGTTTTTAAATAATCTATGCATTACATTAAATGCTTCTTAACATTTTAACTATTTTTTTACCATTTTTTCTAATACTCATTTCCTCTCATTTTAATAACTTTCAAAAAATTTCAATTTAAAATGGAAAGTTATTATAATAATAATAATAATAATAATAATAATAATAATAATAATAATAATAATAATAATAATAATAATAATATTTCCAATCTATCTATATATATATAATATAATAAGTTTTTGGGCTAAATTTGTAAAGTATTTTTAAATTGATGTTATTAAATACAACTCATTTTAACTTTATATCTTCATTTAATTTAATACATCAAATTTAAATTTATATCTTCATTTAATTTAACTAAATCAATTATAATTTGAATTTCTACTTTAAATGAAAATTTATTTCGATCATTTTGAATTACACATTAAATTTCAAAATCAAATTTTATTTTAATGATTTTGAATTAAACATTTAATTTTAAAATCAAATTTTTTGTCAGCAATAATTAATAATTTCTGTTTTTAAATCTTTTACTATATTTTTCTATTTCCTATTTTAATATTTTAAGAATTTTTTTTTAAAAATATATTTATTAAAATCCTATACAATTGTAAAAAAATAAATAAATAAACTAATTATAATTTATTTTTTTAAATATAATAATTGATTTTTTTTTATAATTTATTAAAAATAATTAATTATATGCATTTATTTTGGTCAATATATCTTAAATATAATCTTATTAAATCAAAAGAAAATCTAAATGAAAATGTTTATATGAAAAATCATTAAAACAACTTTAATTTATATTGAAATATTTTATTATTCACAACAAAATGTATATATATATATATATATATATATATATATTAAATTTTAACCCTAAATTTTTCATTAACAATATTTAATAATTTTTATTTATAAATATTTTACAGTTTTCTCTTAATTTCTTTTCATAATATTTTAAGTTCTAATATACCTTCTAAAATTTTTGTAAAAAAAATAAATTAACTAATTATAGTTTATTACTTTAAATAAAACAATCATAATTTATTGAAAATAATTGATTTTTTTTAGAATTTATTGGAAATGATTGATTTGTGTTTATTGTTCTCCTTTTAATATGTGTTTTTGTTTTCACTTTTAAAATGAGTGTGAGCTTTTCCTTTAAATTGAAGATATAAGATTTGGTTACGGTTAAGTTTAGGCAAGTTTTGTTTGTGAAATAGGTTCATAAAATATTACTCTTGAATTAGACAATGATCATGATATTCAAAGTCAATTTTTTAATTATTGTTTAATGTTTGTTTTACGGTTCACTAGAGTTTCAGTTAATTACCTGTTTCAAACTTTCACTTCCCGTCCAATTCAAATGATTTTTTTTTAAAAAGTCAAATTATGAACCTGTTCACAATTATCCGCACATTTATGTTTAATTATGGTTACAATTGAAATTTTTTATAAATCATTAACTAAACCACCACATTGACGGTTTGATTCATTTTTACGGTTGACCAGTTCAAATTAGTATTTGGTTGATCTATCTACAAGTTTTATTTAAAAAGTTAAAATAAAGACTTATATTTATATTAAAATCTAGATGTATTGATGTTGTAGTTTTTTGTGAATTTTTTGTTTACAAAAAATTACGAGTATTCAAGACAAAATTGCATTTCGGGGGTTGATGGTAGAGGACATGACTCTAATCCTCATATTGTTAAGTGTAGATTGAGATTGAAAAACAATTGAGTTATTTAGATTAATTTTTCTGCGGATGTAATTTCCATCCGATTATTAAACATCAATACTAGTTAATTCCATTAACCAAAACAACATTAATTAGTGCACGGGGGTGGTGGGCAACCGGCCAAATCCAAGTACCCAACTGCTAGAAAGGAAAGGACTATAGCTGCCGCTGGATTCGTCTGTCGCTACATAACATCTATCAATCAATCTATTCGGAAGTATCTTCTGGGTACGATCTGGTTCACACAAACTCAGTCCTCCGGAGAGACAGAACAGAAGCCGCCATTAACAGCTGCAAATCCCCCACTTGATTTTCTTCATCTATGGCGGCCTTTGACTTCTTGTAGTCCTATTTATTCTTTTTAATTTACAATTTTTTAACTTTTTATTCGTTTCCCTTCTCTCAATTTAACGATTCAGTTATAGTAAATGGCAGATGCTGTTCGATTAGCTTTGTTTCACTCCCTTCGCTTTTCTTCTTCTTTGCGCACTTCCTCCTTCGCTTCCAATTTGAATTCTCTCCCACCTTATCAGAACTTTAATCACAATTCAATTAAGAAGATTTACCCTTTAATTTGTGCTTCTTCTGGTACTATTTCTCGCTTCTCTTGTTTGCCCAGAAGGCAATTGCTTTCTTTCAAGGTCAGTGCTCTCTCTTTTAAGTGTTAATTTCTTTTTTTTTTTCATTTAGTTACTACTTGATTTTCTGTTTTCTGAGCAAATTTTTGAAAAACCTATGTGCTGAATTTTTGAGGGGAGAGTCTGAAATTCTGGGTTTAGTTGCATCTATCGAAGCGAAGTCAAGTGAGGTTTTTGGTTTTCTTATGATAAATATTGGTTAATCAATTATTTGTAATAATGTGAAATGTTAATTTCTTTTCTTTTCTTTCTGCTATGCAATTTTCATATTGATGCGTCCTAAGTACATGTTGTGGCTCAAAATATAATGCTTAAAGCATTAGCTATGTTCGTCCTCATTTCTCTCGTAAAGCTTTGGATTTCTGATTGTTCACACCTAAACCTTGTTTTTCTGCATATGGAACTGCGCATGTTTACTCATTCAGTTGGTTTTGATTTACCTTAACGTAAAACTCCTTCCTCCCGTTTTGCTAATTGATTAGATATTTGGCCCAGCACGCATGATTTCTTCCTTACACAACCTTGAATATTGGAGTGATGCCCTGATGAAAACTTTTAATGATTCCCAGTTCTGAATATTTGTTTACATTTTTCCAGTTATAAATTAAGCTGTTTTAGATATTTGATTTGTGGTGTTTTAATCTAAGAAGTTTATTCCCCACCAAGAACCGAGAAAAGAGATTTTGAACCAATTTGCTTATGCTAAATTTAATTTAGATATTAGGTTGTTATCACTTAGTTTCAATGCTAAATGAAATTATGTGCGTGCCCTTAATTGATATTGGTCATTCAGTTACCCCTAATTGATTATTTGCCTCCATCGGGGTTTGATTTTACTAGTTAATTGTATAATCCTTTTACTTCAATCCTTTAACCAGGTGCATGCAACGATTGCTGAAACTGATCAGCCAAAATGGTGGGAAAAGAATGCAGGACCCAATATGATTGACATTCATTCTACTCAAGAATTCTTGAGTGCATTAGGTCAGGCTGGAGATAGATTAGTTATTGTTGAATTTTATGGAACTTGGTGTGCATCTTGCCGAGCTTTATTCCCAAAGGTAATTCTGCTTTTTTACTTGACATTTCATCATTGATTTTCGCCATTTTTTCTCTGTTTTTATTGTTTTCGTGTGTAAGATTGAGTAAAAGATTTCTTCTTTATGTTGCCCCACTCACCAACCAAAAAGCGCACCTGATTGCACCTCTGTTTGCCTTTGTTGGCATCTCAGTAATGATGCCTTGGTTACATATTTTTGGGAACTGATATATTTTAATGTAGCATTTGCTTCATCATAAGTAAAATATAAATTTGTTGCTGAATATCAATTGGTGCTGGTTATTGTAGCAAGTGTATTAAAATGTTTGTAGTCACTAAGACATTTATTCTGTACGTATGAGCTCGTAAAGCTCCATGTCATTGTTAAGAATGACTACAGGGAAAAGATTATTGGCCTGCCTGTGACATGGGTTATGGTAAACTTAACCTAAACCTACCATTACAGCTTTTTCCCCTTCATCTTGCGGAGTTTTAGGTTGTAAGCTTGTAAAACAGAAGGTACATTAGTTAGGTAAGTGAGATATGGACCCAAACTGGCAACTTTATGTAGGATTGTTTGAGGACGGATGAGTGATTGTGAGCTGGGAACAATGCATGTTTATCAGTTTCATCCCATATGAGTCAGCCAGTACCTTAAATAAGTTGCAGGAGTATTGGAGGTTCTAGGAGTTAAGTTATCTCTTGTTGGAAATCATATTAGAAATTTGTTTGTTGCCCTAAGATTCCTTATTCCAGTGCTTGGTGGAGTTAGAAAAACATGTTTGGGTATTCTTCCTTTAATACTGAAATGGCATGGTGGCTGTATAAAATCAAGAAGCTTGGTGTGTTCCGGATATTATGGACTGATCCTGTTCATATTATATTTCTTGTACTTATTTCATCTAAATATGCTATATGTGATGTAATGGACATCAAGTGCTGTATTGTTCTGTTGGCAAAAAGGGATTCCCAGTGCACCTTGTTGATTGTATGTCTTGTTGAATTGTGCAGCTTTGCAAGACAGCTGAAGAACATCCAGAAATTTTATTTCTGAAAGTTAATTTTGATGAGAACAAGCCTATGTGCAAAAGTTTGAATGTTAAAGTGCTTCCTTATTTCCACTTCTATCGCGGTTCTCAGGGGCAACTGGAATCTTTTTCATGTTCACTGGCTAAGGTTGGTAGTTCTGCCATTAATAATATATATCACATATAATCATCTTAATTCACCCAAAACTTGTTTTAAACCATTAGATTAAAAATTTTAAATCCTTAGATTATGCTAATTAATTGGTCGATTCTAAATCCAACGCAGTTTCAAAAAATAAAAGATGCAATCACGACGCACAACACGACTCAAGGCTGCAGCAGCAACAGTCCACCAACGAGAATCGGAGAACTTACACTTGAATCACTTACTGCTCCGATAGAGAAGCCGACAGGAACAGCATAAACATAGGACTTGTAGAAGTTTAAGCATGTCTATATAAGATTAAGATGCCTTGTGGTGTAATGTATTATTATTATGTTGCTAGTCTGATAGAACTCTGC
The DNA here is from genome assembly GCA_948099555.1 of Croton setiger. Lineage (NCBI taxonomy): Eukaryota > Viridiplantae > Streptophyta > Magnoliopsida > Malpighiales > Euphorbiaceae > Croton > Croton setiger. The sequence continues at coordinate 26,805 of CANUEY010221510.1, forward strand.
TGCATAATATAATATTTATATATATGATGGTATCTACTGTTAATCTGGTATTCTGTATATCTTCATTTTTCCCGTCATAGAATCTAAGCAACCTACTCAGATTCTTTGTCATTCTGCCTCTCTGTATTGTCTGTAGACCAAGGCAAATGAAATTTCACTTCCGAGTATTTGTAGTTTCATTTTCTTTTCTTGTTAATTTATATATGCTATAAAATTAGAAAATTTGAATTTATTGTTTAAATATTTGTAGATTTGGACAAAAAGTTTAATTTTGTTATTTTTTTTTTTTTTACAAAAATTGATATTACTATTATTATCATTTTGGATAGGAATTGAGAGTTTAAATTATTTAATTTAATGAAAATGAAGAGACGAGGGTAAAAAATGTAGCAGCTAACCGAAACCGCATCTAACTAAATTGGACTATCGAGAGGTTGGAACACATTTGCAATTTGGTATTTGGCATGAAATATGTGAAATACAGTTTGCGGTTTTGTGCCTAAAAACAATTTGTTAAATTTATAAATTTTAGATTTTAGAAGAGTGTAGATTGATAGAATTCAAATAGAATTTAGTATCTTTAGGACTTTTTTTTTTTTTATTTCCACGGCTTAATCGGCCGCAAATTGCAGACATATTACGCCATGTTCTATAAATAAAACCCCAAGTTGAGGTTTGGTGTGGCCGGTTTATGGAACCACAATTTGCTCACCTAATTAGAGCTAGGAGTGAACACCATTTGATAATTATGGAATATTAAATATTTTTATTGAAATAATTTAGTTTTTTCCTAAAATTCGGTAATAAGAGATGGGTAAATCAGTAATATATATAATTTGGTATTTGGTAATCGAGTTTCGGAAATGAGCCTTAGTTAAATTACAACCGAAATGTGGGTGTAAAAGACTCAAAACATCCGCGTTTTGATATTTTGTGCTTACTATTTCTAAATCGTTTTTTTCCTCCTTTCCTTTCGACGAGCAGCGACCAGCTTTCGACCCTGGTACTTTGTCGACGACTACCACGTTTGAATTTCCGTCGCCGCCACCGCCACCGCCACCGTTGAGGACCCTTTGCCACAGGTAAGTCACTCTAAAACCAGCTTGGTTGGTTCGTGGGTATATCTGATTTCAGTGTTTTGGAAGAGATCAGGGATTTCAGTGTTTAGTGTTTTACAACTTTGAAATTGCTTTAAATTATTTTTATTTGGTTTTTGAAAGCATGTTCTTGTCTGTTTTTTATTGAATAAAGCAGATTCATTGTTTCATGATTTGATTGTTGAGGATAATGGAATTCTTGATTTTGTATTTGTCGTGCTAGCTCCTTGAACATGTACACCAACTGTTCGATACAATGCTTAGCCAGGACTTAGTTTAAATTTAATTTCTTATTACATATCATTGGATGACCATTCAATGAATTGCTTCAATCGACTAATATGTTGGGATAGAAATTCAGCTTGCAACAGAATGAGCAGCTAGTTTGATAGCTTACATGCTTATATGAAGCGTTTGTTTTTTCACATAATAAGAGCTATTGGTATTCCATGATGTTTGGTGCTTTTTATTAATTGTTTGTTATTACTGGTTCTATGGTGATTAAGTAGCATATTGTGTTGTCGAGAAATAGATACAGTAGCTCTTGTTACTCTTTAGAAAAAGGGGCAGAAGGTATTTTTCTGTTATTCTTGATTCAGATCAGACAATGATTCCAATATTTAGCTAGAATTTGTTATATCATGTAGCTTTAGTCATAGAGTTGCGACCAACTTCATTGAACATGATTCTTTGATCAAGTGTTACTGAATGTTGGATAATAGAATTTGTTATATCATATTGATTCAGAGCCATCTTTAATTCTGTAGATTTTCTGAAGTTGGTGTAATTACTAAATGATATACATAAAATTGTAATTGTGATTAATTATAGGGACTAAAGAATTATTTTACCATACAAAACTAGTCCAAATACCTTACTATTGCTATCTCGGGCCGTATTATATGTTTTAGAAGTCTTTCTATTATGACCCATCTGAACCTGCTGGCCACTACGTAAGTGGGTCCCAAGACTGCCCCAAATTTGAGCAAGAAAAGGCAGGAGATTAGAGACTGAGAGTGAAAATGGCGAGCTATCTATGGAGGAAATATGCAGATTATGTGTACACCAAGTGGGAGAGAACGCTCCTTTGGGACATGATTGATCCATACAGGAGACCCAAATCTTTTACTCCTTTGGTTACTATATACATAACTGCTTTCTACACTGGAATTATTGGCGCTGCCATCACTGAGCAACTCTACAAGGTAAACTCCATTGTTTTGATCGTCTCTTCTTTCCCCGGCTTTTGTGTTCGAAATCGATTCTCTTTTTTCTTTTTTTCCCTTTTAAATGCATGTCTCAGTAATGGATTCGGCTGATCGGTACTTTGTGATTTGAGGCCCCTTATTGAATGTAGTGGGAATTTATGTTGTTTTTATTTCTTTTGGCTGATCAATTTAAGCATTTTTCATCGTTTAGGTAAAATTTGATTCAAGGAAACCCCAATTGAAAATTTTGTTGTATTGGTCTTGTTTTTGGGTGATGAAAACAGGATTTCTCTCTTATGCTGCAGAATCTGAATGCCCAAATTATTAAAAATTTGGTCTTTTAAGTTATTTGTTGGTCTAAAAGGCCAATGAAATTATTATGATTGGACTCTAATTGGACAAGGTTTGAACAGGAGAAGTACTGGGAAGATCACCCTGGTCAGGCAGTGCCTCTGATGAAGCCAAAGTTTTACTCTGGCCCTTGGAAGGTGTATAGAGGAGAAGTCCCAATAAGTGAAAAACCATAACAACCATTAATCTTGTCTTAGTTTGTTTTTCTTATGTGCATATGTCACAGATTTCATAGATTTAAGCGAAATAACATATTATAGTGTTTGTTGGTTGATGACTAATTGGGAAGAACCTTATTCAGTCTGTGTTTGAGATATGTTTTGTATTTGAGAAACCTTGGTGTTTCTGTGAATCAATATTGGTTTGCTTTATAATCAGTCTCTTCTCAATACGCTTTCTTGTTTTCACATTGGATTCATTAGAATTTTGCTTTTAATAAGAAGCGTTGTTGTACCTTTAGAGATTGAGGCCTTGTTCAATACAAGTAGAGTGCTTTTTGTTTCATTTGTTCGGATTTCTTTTTTCTTTTTTTTTTCTTGAGTTACAAGGGAGAGGGAAGCTGAGGGTCCAACTCTGGTTTGTATGGATCATGCTAATAAAATATTCTCGACTAAAAATAATATCGAACTTGACAATTGATTTGGTTTGTATATGACCTTATAAATCAATTTATTACACAAGTATTTCTTCTTTTAAGGTATGTAAAAATTGAATCAAATTGAAATAAAAAGACTTAACGATGAAATTAATGTATACTATATAGTAAATATATAAATAATCTAATGCTACACATAAAAATATGCTAATTATTACCATTATTAGTCTCTCTCTATATATATATATTGGGTTTTTGGTTTTCAACTCGAAATTGCAAAATGCTTAACAAGCTTATGTAGCAAAAGTAAACAATTCTTCTTTCATATCTCTCTCCCGTCGCCTAATAGAAAACAGCAATATCCACGTTCTTCTCCTTCCTCCTGACCATTTCCTGAAACTCTCTCCACCACCGTTTCCTCTTCTGCATTCAGATCATAAAAAAAAGCCATGACAACCTATGGAACCATACCTGCAGAACCACACCCACCTCATAACATACGCATAATCTCCAATGCTAAAGTAAGGATCGAAAATAGCTTAGGAACAAGACGACCATGGAAGCAAATGATCAACCCACAATCTTTCAACCTTCCTTCTTCCTTAAACGAATCTGTCGAAAAAATCAAAACTAATATTTTATTCTTTCGTTATAATTACGTAGTTATCATATTATTCATTCTTTTCATCAGCTTACTTTGGCATCCTATTTCATTAATCGTCTTCATCATAATGATGGCTTTATGGCTTTTCTTGTATTTCCTAAGAGATGATCCTCTGGTGGTTTTTGACATTGTAATTTATGATAAAGCTGTGATGGTTTTTCTGTTAATGGTCACTATTACAGCTCTTTTTCTTACGGATGTAACGGATAATATTATTATTGCTTTGTTCGTTGGAGTTGTGGTGATTTTGATTCATGGAACGCTTAGAATTACTGGGGATATGGTGTTTTTGGAGGATGAAGAAGGGTTTGGATCCGTCGGCGTATTGCGTCCAACCGGCGGTGGTGGAGGTAATAAAGCCACCGTGCCTCTTAAAAATGCTGCTTCTTCTTCCTTCTCAGATTCTTTGTAGAGATTTTATTTTGTTTTACATATATACATATATAGTATAACATAGAAATTCTCTGTTTTCTTTTTTCTTCAATTAATTATTCTTGATTTGATTTGCTAATCACAATTAATAAACTACAAAACATTATAGGAATTTTTTCATATCCTGGTGTATTATCCCTTCAGTTAATTTGTAGAATATTTTTTATTTGCAATTTTTTGAACCTTGAAAATCATCATGTTATTATTACCCTTTTAGTTAATCAACATATTATTTCTATTAAGTTTTTTTTTTTTTAAGTCGGAGAAAAGAATTATCTATGATAAACGAAGAAGTGATTTTCTTTCAAAAAGATTGATGCCATTTAGCTAAATTTAAGTTTTTCTAATTTCGAATCAAAGCAGTCTGTGGGGACAAAGTTTTCAAATGTGGGATTTGCATAAAACAAGTAAAAATTTATAAAAAGCCCAAACTAAAGTCTGTAATTTTGAAGAAAACAATTTTAAAGTGAAATATGTAGTTAATTGACCCTAATACATGTATGAACATGGCAACTCCTTTGGTTGAAGGGATGAAAACAACATTTAAAGCAAAAAATAAAGAATTGTTTAGTCTTTAACTCCATGGAGATTTATGCAATTGGACTTCACACACAAACCAACAAACCCGCATCAAGTTGCTTAAAGACCAAATAAAACAGAAACAATAATAATAATGATGAAAGTAGTAAATCCGAATATTGCTAAAACCAAAAAATGAAGACCCAAATACGCAACTTAATGTTAGACATGAATGATAAAATAGAATCGATAAAAATATTCAATAATAAACTTAGAAAAATAATTTTTCTTTATCAATCTATTTTTTACATAAATGTTTGATGGACTTTTATAATGAGCATCAATTGTCCCTTACAATCACTAGCTCCGTCTTGTCTCTATTAACATGCAATCAAAGGCTAAAAACTACATTGTTTAACACCGTCATTACCAGGAAGCTGAAATAGCAATGGCCTATTCAAGACTTCCAACATCAATAAAAACCTTAAACTCAGCAAATATTAATCAAATTAACTAAGTAATATATATAATGATTTCCTGAAATAAGCACTAATTAGACTATAATGGTAACTCTAATTAATTTAAGGGAAAAGTATTTGTGACTTTTCCTGTTAATAGGTATAAAATTTCTTTTAGGTTTTTAAGTCAATTTAGCAACATCAGCAAATTTACATTTTTCTTTAAGGTGGGATGACATTACTTATAAAATGATTAGAACTAATGATTACATAATCAAAGGGCAATTACATTTTGACCCTATTTGAAAAATTATATATATTTTTTAATATTGTTTGGTAAATTCAATTTAACTTTTTAGAAAATTCAGGATAACTTATTAGTAGTTTTATATAACATTTTGACAAAAAAAATATTATAAAAAGTTAAAGTTTTTATGTTTTTTAGATGTTATTTTCTAAATATTTTGAAAACTCCATAAGCTTATTTAAACAACTAATTATTGCTCAAATTATATATATAATAATTTCTATATTTTTTTATAAAAAAAATAAGGGAATTATTATATTGAATCAACAATCATTACGTCAGAAAAAAAAAATTATGTGAATGTGAATTCCAGATTTGAAAATGGAAATAGATGCAGCCTCTTAACATGAACAAAAGCTATTGACCTAAAGTGATCAAACAAGCTTAAAATATTAGAAACAATACAGACATTTCATTTTCCTCTTCTACACTCCTAAAAAATGAAAATAATTATCATAAAATATTTTAAATGATAAATCAATTATCCAATAAAAGTTATAATTGTCAAAATAATAAGCTTTCTTGACATATTGTCCATTTCAAGAAGTCGGATAAATCAGCAAAAACATACAAGATACAATTAATGGTGGCTATTTCATAACTCCCACCGCCATGTAAATTTTCTAAAGATCCATTTTAATTCTTAGAAAATTCATAATTATTTGTTAATATTTTTCTTCTCAACACTTAAAAAAACCCTAGTTATTACACAAAAGAAGATAAAACAAGTAACAAAAACCTAAAGCTTAAGGGACAAGTCAAGCATATCATCTTGACTATTAGATTTGGAATGAAAACTATAAATAGCTTGTTGAGCTTGAGGATCATTGTGTAAAGAGGTTGCAGGAAACAAAGATAGTGTTTGCGTTTCATTTACATTATTATTACAATTCTCCATTGATACCTTTTTCATGGCTACTTGATGAGCTAATAAGTCGAAGCTTACATCAAACTTTGAGTTACCATGAATAGAAGAAGCATTAGCAGTAGTAGCCAAGCTCGAAGAAGAGTGGAAATTATCATAAGAATAAGGATAGATTTGACCAAAACCTAATGCTCTTCTTAAAAGAAATCTTTCTCTTCTATGCCCATTTTGGTGTCCTCCTAATGCTTGGGAGCTTCGAAATCTTTTGTTGCAATAGTTGCATGAAAATTCTCTGTGCAATATTTTACTATTTTCTTTCCTTTGAGATGATTCCATGGAGAAGAAATATTTCAAGAAATGGTTTGGAAAAATGGCATTCTTATATTAAGTAGTAATATGTGAAATTATTATATAACTTGACTTTAAAAAAAAAAGGATAAACATATAAAAACAATTATATGACATTAAAAAGATTGAGGGATAAGGTTATTGTCGTTTGTGTAGGTATACTTTTATTATTATATTTTACGTGTTGATAAATTAGAAATTGAATGGAAATGCCCCCCTCCCTATATAATACTAGTTTTAAACTTTTAAGACATATTTTCCTGAAAATAATGAAAGGAAAAAGTTTTTGAAAGGAAATATAAATGTGCAATTTGCACAAACTTTGTCTTAACATCGACTGTGCAAGTGCCATGTCTCTTTCATGGGGAGACCTTGCTTTTGCAATTCCTTCCACCAACTAGATGGCTTGTAATTTAGCTTCAAGAGCCATTTTGCTTAAATTGTGTGTGAGTATAGCATGTCGGTCCACCAACTTTCTTTTTGATACTTTTTGATATCTATCAAACGTGTATAAATTAGAATACTTATTGGAAAAAAAAAATTCTATCCTAGTTAAATCAGAATTTTTTTTTTTTTTTATTAGCTTGATTTATAAGTGTTTTAGAACTAAATTCAGCCAATCAGATCAAATTCATTTATACGTGGCCTATTTTTATGAATTATTTCAGTTGGTTCTGGATTCATTTCACATCGATCCTATTTTGAAGAAAAAACAAAGACACTACAAAATTGTAGTGGATCTAGGTTGGATGATGAAGGGTTTGGAAAAGTAATGTGGGTTTAAATTTACATATAATTTATTTTTATTTGAATAAAATAGGACAACCTCACAAGTCCTAATCCCAAACTCCATAAAAAACATAGAAAAGAAGTTTAGTGGATGTACTACTAATTACTACTCCACAATAATAACTAGCCTTTTAGGTTTTAAGGTTTACCGACATATGCTATGTTAGGATTTTGCCAACTCCACATTTGCTCTATAAAATCTCTTTCAAAAACAATAAAATTGAACAAAAACTTACAATTTATCAAATTTATTTGCAGTGTATTCAATATATAAAAATAAAAGATTAATTTATATAAATATTTTGATTATATTAAAAGTGTATTTGGTAATAGTGGTTAATGGTTTGACTGGTTAAAATGTTAAACACTCTTTTTTATAATATTCAGTTACATTAACTTTTTTTTTGTTAGTTTTAGGGGTTAAAGTAGTGTTTTATAAAAAGTTAAGAGTCTGTTCGATAAAATTAGATATTTTGATAGTGTTTAACTGTTTGAGTAGCTGTTAGTTGTCTAAATAACTGTTCATGAAACACAAATAGCTAAAAGTTAAGGAAATTATCTTTTTATAAGACGTTAGTCTAATATCTAAAAACTATCTAAAATGTTAGATCACCAAACATTTAAAAAAAAAATATTTTGACTAGTCAAACCACTAAACACTATCTTGATTACTATTAACTCTCTTAACAACGAATTTTGGAACGTTATGTCATTCCTGTTTGATAGATTTAAAACGATCAAGCCGAGCTCAATTATGGACATAATATTAATTAATAAGCTTGGTTCCATAATCCATCTTCACCAGATAAGAAGATGAAGCGAATGTCCAGAAGGAGCAGGTAGATATAAATGGGATTATTCCTTCACCCCACGCCCTGTAATGTGGACACCTTCGAAGTGGGAAGGACCAAATTCCTGTATAAATTAATTATGTATTGCAGTAAAGCTAGTTTGGTCACAAACCATTTCCTTGTACGGCCGTACAGATGCTGAACTGAATTTGGTAGAAGCTCTTTTCTTGGTGAAAAATTAAGGATGGACACACTATTCTTCACTCAAAAATCCCATATCTTCTAACTTTTCGAGCATCGTTTACAAATATGATTGCAGGCATTTTCTACGTGACATGAAATCCCGCAAACTTCCGCCGCCGAATAAGGTTGCTCTTCCTTGTCGCTCTCTCCACATTTAACATGTTCGGTAATGTTTTGTGGGTTGATGCTGTTGCGGCTCTCCATCGAAAAAATAATCAAATATTTACTATTTTAAAAAAAAAATTATGAAAATACAGTTCTATCACATTTCAGATTCGATTTAGCCTAAATTTAATTTTTTTTATAATTTATAATTTTAAATTGAAATAATCTACACCATGTTATGAATAGTTCATTTTTGCCTTTTTTGGCAATTACTATTGATATAATGTACAAAATTAAACTGTACTATTTTATGATCAAAACGATAATATAAAGTATATTTACCTTTAATAAAATTTTCTAAAATAAAATAAACATTTTATTAATTTTTCTTTAGACAATCGCACCCGTAGCTGGTACCACTATCCTTCTATGTTTTGGTCTAAAGTATATTTCCCTTTTAATGTTCTTTTGGGTGATTTGAATTGAGTACTTCCTTAAAGGGCTTGGCTACGGGTCTCGTCAAAACAGTCTTCACATCTGTTTTGTTTTTAATAAACTGTTGGATTGTTTAAATAGAGTTTTAAAATGAAATGTAGTGCAGTGACAATTTTCTAATTAAATAACGGTAAATTCAATTGTACAATTTGATATGTGTCTAATTTATAAAACAACTAATTATTCGTAAATAGTGATTCACAATATTTGATCCCAACACTCTATATAAAAGATCTAACAACTTATATTAAAAAAATAATTAATTTTGACAAATAAGTCAAGAAATCTCTGAAATATTACCGTTTTTTAAAAAAAGTTTATAACAATTTTTGCACTCTTTCACAATTAGTTAATTTTGTTAATTACACAGTTTCTGAGCGTTTTGTTAAGTGACCGGCGAATTAATATGCTCATATGATAACTAAAGCTTAAAGCAACTACTTCTAAATCAGACTGTATAGAGTAAACATTAAGTTACTCAGTGGATTTTCTTTTTTGTACTTCATAGTCATAAAGGGTAATTATTTTTGGATTCTTGAGATTTGACCTAATGTACTCTAGGTTTCCTCTATTTTAGAAATTGTATCATTGGGTCCCTAACGTTTGAAATAATAGACTCTCAGTTCATTCCGTTCAGAAACGGCGTTAGTCAACGGAAAAAGTTAACAATTTTTTTCCAAAATGACAAAACTACCCTTTGATTTATTTGAATCGAATCATAGTTTATTTGAATCAGACCATCCTAATTAAACCAAATTTTAAATCAAACATGTGGGTCCGCTCACTGTAAAATTTAAAAATAACCAAACTAAGGTTCAAACTTGAGACCTTCAATATGTCAAATTGCATGATAACCAACTACACCATAACACTTTTACTGTGTTAAACTGACGTGAGAAGATTTTATTGTGTAAGACACAATCAATTCATCTTTTATCACTATAACAATTATCTATTATTTCAATTAAGATTTTATTAAATAATTACATACTTATTTTTTTATCATCTTACACAAGTCTGAAGATTAGAAGAAAAAGTTTAACTTTTCCGAAAAATTAAAAAGAGTTTACAGAAAATTTAGTGTTTATTTGGAGAAATTAATAAAAATTAGAAAATTCATATTTTTTATTTGGAGAAATTAATAAAAATTAGAAAACTCATATGATTTAAAGTAGGAAATTCTAAATCCACAATTAACGAACTTTAGGAAAATAATTTAACATTTTAACCAAAAAAAAATCTTACAAAAATTAAGTAATTAACCCATCTCATAACTAAATTCAAAATAGATGATGGACCAATCACAGATGCAGAGTGTTTGAATTGAAGCACCATTTTGACCTTCACAGTCTACTAACTCTTTTTAGGAAAGGAAAATCCAAAAAAAATTGAGAAAGAGTAAAAAAGGCCAGCCACGGAAATAACCGCAAACGCCAATCCCAACCACACACATTGTGAGTCTCATCATATTATCATACGGTGATAAACGAAACACGTTCCAGCTTATTCTACGAGCACTGCCAACATATAAATAATTACATAAATACAAATACAAAAACATATATAATTCCCAAACATGGCCAATCTAATATGTCTGAAATTGCAGCATAGGCTACCAGTTCTAACTACTAGTGTTTATCCTCATTGTGCTTGTCTCACTTCAAAACCGCAGAGGATATGGAACTGTGGATTTAGACCAGCTCGTAGACTAGTCTTAGGATTTGGAGCTTCATTTTGGGCACAGTTTATGAACATGGCAGCTGTAGGCGGAGGCAAATCTTTCATTGCTTCTGCTAGGCAAAAGGGTGCTGTGGAAGAGGTGAATTTTCTGACTTTCTGATTTTTTTTCTTCAATTTTGTTTCTGGGTTTGCTTAGATTTTTAATTTGAATGGGGGATATTTGAATGACTGTTATTTTGGCTTGTGGGTTGCTCCAATTTGTGGTTTTATTCAATTTGGAAGAGTGAAAATTAAAGAATTCAGTAGTAAGCTGTTTATGGTCTATTTGAATAACTATTGAAATCCATGATTGGTTTGAGTGCTGACTGACATCTGATTTTCTATTTACCTTACATTGTACAGGTATTGAAGAATGTTGAATGGCCAGAGCAGTTTCCTTTTAAGGAAGAGGACTTCCAGCGTTTTGATGAGTAATTAAAGACCCTGTCCTAAAACGAGATTTCATTACTTTCCCTAAATGCCATGTATTTGTGTTCTTTGAGATTCTTTTTTATCTCAATTACCCTGTAATTTTAATTGATGTATACATGATTCCCTTGAACAACCCCTTGCCCATACATAGACCATCTAGCGAAAGTTGGTGCTAGTTTTTAATTAGACTGTCCTTTCAGCATTAGATGCTATAACTTGTTCTTGAAGTGGGAAATGCTGTGCAAACATTATGTGATAATTTTTCAAATTTACGCTTAGTCAAAAAGTTGAGCATGACAGAATTCATTTCACCTCACATATTAAAATAAAAATAGTAGCTTCTGGCATTTTGATTTCAATTACTCTTAGTTTCTAATCTAAACAATCTAAGTCTCAAAATTTGTTTTCTTAAGGTCAACAGATTCGTTATTCTATGAAGCTCCTCGATTTGTGACTCACATTGATGATCCAGCTATTGCTGCACTGACTAAGTACTACTCAGAGGTCTTGCCTCCCAGCAATACACCAGGAGTCAGCATTCTTGACATGTGTAGCAGCTGGGTAAGACATTTCTAATTATTTTTCCAGATTATTTGTGCATTCTATATCTATACCTGAATTACAAGGAATTTATTCCTGGCTTTTGATATGTAGGTCAGCCATTATCCAAGAGGATACAAGCAGGAAAGAATAGTTGGACAAGGGATGAACGAAGAAGAGCTTAAGCGGAACCCAGTATGTATGACACTTAGAAAAATGATCCGTATATTGATTAAAGCACTTCATGATTTTATTATCGCCTCTGTAGGTTTTGACTGAATACATAGTTCAAGACTTGAATTTGAATCCTAAACTTCCATTTCAAGACAATTCCTTCGATGTCATAACTAATGTGGTATGTCCGCCGTTCCCCTTCCCTTCATATTTGCTCGTTTTCTAAATCAATACTGCATTCTTAGATTTTTCTGAGAAACTATTTTCAATACCATAATTTCCTCCGTTGAAAACTTTGAGATTTCAGTATGCTGATGTCTTAAAATGAAAAAGTTCTGCCTGCTGGTTGTGCTTCTTATAAACAGTTGTTCTGATGGTTTTTTGATACTTCAGAGTTTTCATTACATGGGGTCTCTGAAGATCAATCTCCATTCTCTTTATTATCATATTTTATATGAACTTTCTGTCACCATTTTCTTATAATTCTGATATCACCTAATTATGCAATTACATTTTTTTTTTAGTTTATTTTCTTTTTTATTATTTGGGCGTTTTCTTAAAAATCATAGTTGATGACTATTAAATTTAACATTTTCCCTCTTGTTGGAGCAATTGGTAGGTCAGTGTTGATTACCTAACAAAGCCTCTTGATGTGTTCAAAGAGATGTCCAGAATACTAAAGCCTGGTGGACTAGCTATAATGAGGTGAGAATTTTTCGCCGACTTCTTATTCTGTTCAGGAATCTGTTCACTGACAATTTCTTTTCTATCTGAGGAATGCGTTCGGTTATCAGCTTCTCTAATCGTTGCTTCTGGACAAAAGCAATCTCGATATGGACATCAACGGGCGATGCTGATCATGTGTTGATTGTTGGATCATATTTCCATTATGCTGGAGGATTTGAACCTCCTCAGGTAGTTAACAACTTCTTTAACAGTCTATTATTAAGTGATGAAAAAGCACTTAAAAGTGATGGAGTTGCTTGATTTATCTGCAGGCTGTGGACATATCTCCTAACCCTGGACGCTCAGATCCAATGTACGTAGTTTACTCTAGGAAAAAAGTATCAATAGCCTAAGCTGCAATGGAATGAACACATTGAAGAGTAAGAGCCTAAATTTTTGTGGGTATTTATGCTTTTTTCTCCCTTCATTTATTTTGTCAATAAACCATGTCAGATTAATTTTCACCATATAAGTACCAGAAGTTTTTGTAAATTAACTATTAAGATGAAAAAGCTCGACATTGTTACACTGCACTGTAGTGTTTGATAAACTGCACTGCAATATGGCATTGGATATTATGACATACCAAACATAATTTATTGGGAAAGACATATTTTTTTCACTTAGGGTGATATTCCAAATGCAGAGCAAGTGAGGGGGTCAGAATATTGGAAATTTTGAGACATTGAAACGCTCACACGTACATGCTTTAGCCATTTATAGTGGTTATTTTAGTTTATTTTCTTGTTTGTTGTAATATGAATTTGTAGTTTTTATTATCGGATTTGGAAGATCAAAAAGTTCTGCTTTGGCAGTCGGTCATGTCGGTGTAATTTTTTAGAAGAAAAATATATAAATAAAACATACTTTTGGTGGAGTGGAGCACCATAATAAAAGTCATAATGTGAACAAAAACAGACACAATACAAGTAAAATAAAATAATAAAACCATAAATGATGAAGAATCCAATTCTTTCGAAAAGATTCCAAAATTCTATACTATCATTTTCCACAATGGTTCCTCTACCAGTATTCTTTATCAGTCCATACATTGTAGATAAGAAAGTAGAAGAAATGAAAATAAAAAACGAATATTTACACCTACAGACAACACACAAAATTACAACAAAGTAAAAAAAGAACTAAACCAACGATATAAGTTGAAATTTTGTGGTTGGGAAAAGAATTAAGTCCAACCCCTTTTGTACCTACGGAAAAGATCTTCAGTTTGAGCATTCTTGAAAGCACTGCAAGCAATTACATAAACCCAGATAAGAACTACTACTGCTACTATTAGAATTATATTAGCTTTTCTCCATTCTTTCCTTAGATTCCCCAATAAACCAGCTTTGCAAGAATTGCAATTGAAGCAGAGCTGGCTTTGGTCATTGTTCCATAAGAAACAGTCTGGGTCTGCTGTTGGGTTCGTCGGGTTTAACCAGAGTGTTGGATTTACGTAATTGTACCCGCAAACTGTTGGCGGCTTACAACATCCTGACTGAAATCATACAATTTTTTTGTTAGAATGAGGATTTAAACTCTGGTCTATTGAGTTATCACAGATTTTAGGAGAAAAAGAATGGCAAAGGAAAGCATCCTACCAAACTATAATTTCAACAAACACTAGCACATTACCCAGCTGGCTAACATAAAAGCTCTATGGAACTTTTTGTTTTCTTTTGCATTTTTTAATCTTTAGCTATTCGGATTCAGGACAAATGAATGACCTTAATAATGCAAGAGATTAATACTTTACTTTGGTCTAAATTCTATGATTTATCATAATTAATCTAGTAGGTGACCTATTGGCATAAACTCTCTCTTAAGTTCACATTTTCAAGAATTCCTTTCTAATAATTTGAGTATCAAGAATGCCCCACACCACAGCATGACAATTTTACACTCTTCTTAATCTTTCTTCCTATTGCATTATTATCAAAAAGTAAAGTCTTTCTATTCATAATTAAAGATGTGAAAAATCTAAATAGTTCCTTAGCTAATTAACTTGGACCACAAAATTCTAATCCCTTTTTAGTGCTAAATCAGCCACCATAATCCATAAGGGTCCCATTAACTTTTTTTTTTTTTCTATGGCAAAATTTAATAAGAATTTGCTAATTGGGTCCAGCTTAGGGCCTCCATTTTTGTACCTGCACATCTAGTTATAGTCTAGCTATGTCTTATCATTCCAGCAGCTTCCTTCTAACATCCACCTAGAACTCTACTCAAATTAAATTATTTTACAATGTGAAACAATTTAATAAAAATTAGGAAATTTTTTAAGAAATATATAATTCTAATAATCAAGAACTTAATTAATAAATAAAATTGAAATGTCTATCGAAATATACAATGTGAAACGGTAAAATAAATTGAAGAAGGAAAGAGAAGTTGCCTGAAGAGGAGAGATATGGGCGGCAAAGAACTGATCGGCAGTAATATAATTCTGACCTAGCTTAGAACAAATATCACTCTCAGCCAAACAATTCCTAATTTTGCCCCAATTCTTCGAATCCACGACATGATTTCTCAGCCAAGACGAAAAACCTTCAAGCCTATACTCTTTATAACCTCTTCCAGGAACATCATAACCGCCATCAGGGCGCGTGACTACGAATGCGAAAACCAGTAGAATTAAGAGAAGGCCAATGAGAATGGCCATGCAACAGAGGTAGAAACCAAGGAGTGTCTCCTTGTACCAGTAAGCGCCGACGAAGCCAGCGAGTGAGACCAGAAGGACGAGGATTCCGAGAAGGACAACCGGCCACCGGTAGTAGTGGACACATCCGTTGTCCGCCTTGGAGGCGAGCCAAATACCGGAGGCTATTATAGGAATAGAGCAAAGAAAAGCTACGAAATTAAGAACTGCTGTTATGTTATTAGATAGACCCATGGCGGAGGAGGAAGAGAGAGAGAGAGAGTGAGTGAGAAGGAGAGTGTGGTGGTTAAAGAAGAGACTAGCAGTGTTGTTTTAAGAATTTTGACTGACTTCACTTTCCATCACCAGAATATATACTACTGGGTATGATTACTGTTACATTATTATTACCAGGATCTTACGCAAATAATCTCAATATAATTTTTTAGTAGTTTAAATTTTTTAATTTAATTAAAAATATATTTCTAATTGAATTTATTTTATTATTTAAGTAAACAATGATCCTCTAACAGCAGAAACTTTGCCCCTTGAATGCTCTAATTTTTTTACGCCAGCATCATATTTTGGAAGGGATTATTTTCATGGACTCTCAAGTTTTATTCTTTGTACTTAGCTCTACTCACAATATTGTGAATTGGGAATTATTATTAAGGATTATAAACTTTTTTTACTATCTTTACCTATTTTTTTTAGGTGGATTCATAAGCAATCTAATAGCAGGGCTTATGGGTGTGCATGACCGTTCTTGTACCGGTTCTTCAAAGGAACCGAAATTGGAATCAAAATTTTGTAAACAGTCTCTGAACTTAAAAACGGAACAGTTTCGAGATGATACAGGGACAAGTTCCGATAAAAGAACCAACATTTATTATTTATATAATATCATATTTTTTTCAGTTTGATTTTTTAACGGTAATTGCTCTTAACAGAACTGATAATTTGTTAATGAAATTTCTTGAAAATAAGTAATTTATTAAAATTTTTATACATTGTTTCTTGAACTATCATTCATTATTTTATTGTTAAATAGAATAATGTTTTATTTTCAATTTATTTATTGGTGTAGTTGTCGGTATCCAACTAAATCTATCATAAAAAAAAATATATTATTCGTTGGTGAAAGTATCTTTTTTGCATTTAGCTTTGAGATTTTATTGTACTAATAATATGAAATATGGATTTATTTTGTGTTATACATGTCATGTTACTCTAATAAATGAAAATAGCAACTAAAAAAATATAAGTGAAACTGAAAATATTCAATTTTTTTTAATAGTCACAGTAAAATAATGATAAGTAGATTTTCTAGTAGAAAATTTGTTCAAGTAATGAGCTTTAGTTTTAGTTAAAAATTATCTCGTTTTAGGTATAGTTTTAATGTATTTATTTCGGTCCCGATTCTTTTTCCAATCCGGATCAGTTCCAACAAAGGGACTGGAATCTAAAAATATTATTTTCAGTTCCGGAACGAGTTCAAATTTTCAAGTTTTTTCAGTTCTAATTCAAGTACTGTTCTCAATTCTAGAGTTGAGTTCATGAGATACCATGCACAGTCCTAAGAGCTTATCGTTTGGCTAAAAAGCTTCTATTTATTATGTTTCCAATAGTTTTTATCCGACCTTTATCAATTCTAATAAGAATTGAAATGTTTTACTCTTAAGTAAAAAAACGATGCATAGTTATATTACTATTAACTTTTTTTTCAGGAATTACTATAAATTTTATTTCCCACAAAATACAAAATATTTTACATTTTTGAGTAAATATTTAACATTTTAAACTAAGTTTAAATAAAATAAAATTAATTTGATGTGGCTAGTGGAGAGTAGAAGTAATTTTACGTGATCAATAGGTAAAGAAAAGCAAAGCGCACACGTGGGTGTGGCGGGCTGATGAGGAGGACCCGGAGCTTCCGCTGTGGCAATGCCACCATGTGGCGGTGCCGTCCAAATCTCGACCTTCTATGAAGCCCCCTAAAATGCTCTCCCGTTTCCCAACTACTTTTACCCTGTAAATTGCAATGCAGTTATATGATGCTTTTGAGTTTTGATGAACATGTCGGTTAATGCTAACGTTTGCTATAACTTTTTTCGTTAAACGCTTAAAATAACTCTTCAACTTTGATTGAATTTTAATTTTTAAATTATTTATAGGTATTTGAGATTTTTCGTAATATATAATTCTTCTATTTCTTGTATTAATAGATCATTTAGGATTTGGATTAAATTTTAAAAAATTGACAAAATTATCCTTTAATTTATTTAAATTGAACCATACTAATTAAATCTAATATTTAAATCAAACTCTTCTATCAACTCTTCATCTTCTCAAATTTTTCATTTTTTTTCTCTCTTTCTTCAATTATGAGATTCTTCTCCTCCTCTCTCTCACCTCCTCTCTTTATTTTTTTTTCTCTCATTTCACATTCCTCTTTTTTCACAATAATTTCAATTTATTTTCTTGTTAAGAATTATCACAACCTCAAAAAAGAAAAATCAATCAAAACAAAAAAAGAAAAATCAGAAGAACAACAATGGTTGCAACTCACGGAGACATACAGACAAAAAGCCCATTTCCCTATTTTCATTTTTTTCCCTAAGATCTAAAAACATTGAAAAGTTTAATCCAAATCGTAGACTTTTTCAATTGATTAACGCCGTTTTTGAACAGAAAAACCTGACAGTACAATTTTTAAAATCTGAAAGACCTATTAATACAATTTCCAAAATAAAAATACTCTAGAATATATTATGTAAAATCTCAATAACCTATAAATAGTTATCTTTTTTTTTTAATTTTATTTTATGCTATAAATTTAGAAAATTGAATATCTGCTCGGGTCTAAATTGCCCCTACACTTGGTTGCTATTGTCAATTTGCCCGAATTTACAAGTTTTTTACAAATTGGTCACAAATGCAATACAGTCCTTGCATTCTCACAAAGTAATTCACTAAGGGCTAAAACTTCAGTTTTTATGACAAACTTATTCCTATAAAAATATCCATAAAAAGTTGAATAAATATTTAATTGAACCCTTTTAAATTTAAGTGAATAAATAAATAAACTAAAATGAAATAACAATGATTAATTTATCAAAATAGTTTTAATTAAATTATAAGCCCCAAAAAATATTGGAAATCAATTTAAATTTATTAACATTTACCTATTCCAACATTGCCGAAAATTAAAAATATAAGACCTAGGCATATTAGTTCAAATCCCAAAGATTTGAAATATTTTTTTTATATATTATAAATATTAAATTAATGGTACATTAGTCTTTTTTTTAAGATTAATTAATTGTTAAATAGATAGAAATTGAAAAAAAAAATCTGAAAATTGGATAGTATGAAATTAAGAGTGCTCAAAAATTTATTTTTTCAAAATAAAAGTACCTAAAAGTAAATTACATAAAAGGACGAAAAAAATTGCTCATATAAAAAATTAAAACTCATCAACAGACCGTATATAATTTATTTATTTTTTTTTATCAACTCATAACCGCCATTGTTTAACATATAGGATATAATACGCTTGGTATGGATTTTACAAATTTTCAACAAATATAATGGAATGAATAACTCTAATTTTATATATTCTATTTGGTTTTAAGTCCATATACAAATTATCCAATCCCACTACATATAGATTTGTTTTTTTCCCAATACTTTGTAAAATATAATTATATGAAATTTTAATTTACAAAGTAGTAAACTTTGTAGGATAAGTTTAGGATAATACTATTTTCAAACCATATTTTACTAATTTAAAAAATAATCACACTTTTATAAACTTAAAATTAATGTCAAGTACGGCACTGAACCACAATTGGAGGGGCAAATTTGAATGCATATGCTTAATCATTAAATTACTCCTCCGTTTTCCAAGTGGCCGCGAAATTGACCGCGCGAAATAAGACGCAACTTGGCAAGAAGATATGGTGCCTGTCCGATTGTCAGCAAAACTACATGTATCGTATACGAAAGGCAGCTACTCGGTCGCCGAAAGAATTGAACGACATCGTTGCTTGGAGTTGAGATTGAAAATTGCTCAAACTTCAAACCCCATTCGCGCCTTTCCCCATTCACCAAAATTTCAACTCTTCACAACAGGGAAAACAGAGGGAAGATAATTGGACATAAATGGAGAAATGGGTTTCGCTCTTTGACATATTCCTTAACTCCTTAACGCCAGAAACCGAAGCATCTCTTTTCTTACAGCAATCTTTCGATGCTTCATCATCCTCCCCTATAACCACTTGCTCTTTCATTTCTTTACTTACCAAACACATCGATGCAGTCGTCGGTAACTCAACTCCTCTGCTCACAAAGAAGTAAAATCTCGCCTCCACGAACTCAAATTTTGGTTTTCAATTTCGGATTTTTTCCCCTTTTATATTGGATTGCGTTGCCTCTTATTCTTGGTTTATTTACAGGGTTATGTTCATGCAGACACTGCCGAAGATGGTGCAGTCAAGAATTCTATCTTTTCTTGCTGTTGAGCATGAAAGATTTTCGAAGCGGGACTTGGCTATGTTGGCTAGAAGTTTGTTGGAAGATGAAGAGGGATTGGATTTCTGGGTTAAGAGTGCTGCACGCCACCTGCTCGATGAAGTGTCTGACACAAACTATGAATGGATTTCTGGCTTGAATTTGGATTCTGGAG
This sequence comes from Croton setiger, assembly GCA_948099555.1. Lineage (NCBI taxonomy): Eukaryota > Viridiplantae > Streptophyta > Magnoliopsida > Malpighiales > Euphorbiaceae > Croton > Croton setiger. The sequence goes on from CANUEY010221510.1 coordinate 46,988, forward strand.
AGCAGATAGTAGATGAAGAGTTTAAGGAATTGCCAATTTGGCTTAAGGATGCTGCTAGTGATTCTGATTTGGTGCTTCCATGGCTGCCCATTTCTCATGATGAATTGCAATCGAGAGACTTGTTCAGTATTCATGACTGTAAACGAGATTCATTGAGTCAAGCCGGTGAGAGTGGAGGAGATAATTTGGAGGAAATGGAGGTTGATTCACTTGATTTTCCTGAGAATGCTCCCTTAGCAGAGGAAATTCAAAACGCGGCAGCTAGTTTGAGAACCCAAATTATGAAATTCGAATCTCGCACTAAAACCATGGAATTAGCTAATGAAATTCGCCAGCTTTGTCTTGAAAATGGTGGAAATTCTTTTGCAGTTATGGGTTTTATTGAACCTTGGAAATTAGATGATGAGATTGCTTCCATTCTTATTTCTAATTTTTCAAGTGGAACTGATCAAGAAGAGTTGGGATGGCCAAGTCAAGTTCTCAGTTCAATTATCCTTCCAAAGATGTTGGTTCTTGAAAAGCCAGCTTCTCGTTTGCTGATGACTGCAATGATACATTACTGCAAGCTTCACCAAAGAGCTGCAGAATATGCATTAATGTTTCCTTTGATAATGCGAATTGGTGGAATTAATAACCCTATATGTGATGTCCTCACAAGGATTATTAAAAAATGCTTACATCCAGTTCATGTTTCAGCATTTTGCCATAAGCTGCTATGTGGAGGAGGGAAGAGACTGATGATCTGTCTTCCTTGCCACCAATGTCTGATATCTGATGAATTGGTATGGACAGAATCCTTGTTTAATCTTTTCTATAATGTTTTAAATGCTAATATCAACTTGACTCAGGATTCAGTTGATCAACTTGTTCTCCATGTTCAAGAACTAGCTCAAAAGTTCTCAAAGTCTCTAAAGTTCGGGAACTTTTTGTTATGTTTCATTACCAAATGTTCTTTATTGCTAAAATCTCATAAGCTCTTACTGGAAAATTCAGCTGTGCACACCAATACTCTTGTTACAAAATCTATATTATCGAAATTGGCTAGCTTCTAGCTGTGAAATTCATTATACTCAGGTTTTAATCTTGGGATAATCTAGATAGAAATTTGGAACTTATATCTGATGATTATTACACTAGCCCCCTTGATTATACATTATTAATTATGCAACTTGCAAGTATGTTTTCCAGTAAATATTCTTGTTATATAGAAGATATTGCATGAGGCTCTTTTGGAACCTGCGAATGAGCATTACATGAGCTACTTCTGAACTAAAAAACTATGAGAGCTAGTGCCATCAATATAGGGCACTTTTTCAATGTTTTGTAGTAGCAGAGGGCTGTAAACAATACTGCTAACTGAAAAATATTATCATTCCTTACACAGAAAATCTTAGTTCAAACAAGCAGAGAAATCTGTGGAAAAGCATTACTTTTTGGAATTTTTAGGCATGGAGACTAGTGTGTCCGTTAGCCATCTTCTTCATGGATTCAAATCTGGGTCCCTTATCTAAGAACTTAGTGGTGGAATAAAGCTTTAGGTAATCTTGAAAACTATAGCCATTAGGGTATAAGAGTTTGTGAGCTGGAGAAATAATAGCATCACCAGCAGGATTGTAGAAGGTAGCAATAGAGAGTCTGCTTCCACTCTTGTCAGCCATAACACGGTGCAAAACACTTTTGTACCTTCCATTACTTAACACTTCCAGTTGGTCACCAGTGTTGACGAAAATTCTGTTGTTCTTGGATGGAGGGATCTCTACCCATTCTCCGTCTTTGTAAAATTCAAGACCTGGGACTTTATCGTCTTGGAGCAACAATATGATCCCTCCAGCATCAGTGTGCTCTCTAAGTCCTCTCACAAGCTCTGGCTGTGAACACTGAGGGTACTTAGCAACTTTTGTTCCCACACTAGGACCATTTTTTCCCGAGAATGCTTCTTTTATATGATCTTTCTCCAAACCAAGGTTCTCAGACATGAGCTCAGAAATATTCTCTGCCAGGTTTATGAGCTGGGTAATGTACTCATCCATTGATTTGCTGCATGTATAGTTTTTTCAGAAAAGTCAAGTTCCAGAAGATCTATTTGTCATTAATTGAAATTACAGATTCTGTTGGATGACTGACTCACCAGAAGTCGTTTGGGAGGTTTGGGATATCTTGGATGTTGGATGTAGGACGATGCCAAATGAAGAAAGTGCTCTCCCAATCGATATCAGAGGTATTCACTTTATTATTCAGGCGTTTTGCTAGTTCTGATTCATAGAAGCTTTGCTTCAAGTTTTCTTCATAGTGTGAATTCACCAATTGCTTTACTTTGTCCGTCAACTCTTTGTCAATTCCATGATTCTCAATCTGCATACATTTAAACCAGATTAGATTTACATAAAGCATTTGATTTGACATAAGATAAGAAATGAAGAGTCTCTCATTATCCGTAAGTGGTACCTGAAAGAAACCCCATTTCTCACAAGCTTCATCTAGAGCTGCCAACATTTTGCCTCTGTTCTCACCATTGAATTCACTAAAATCTATCACTGGGATTTTCATTTTCTCTCTTTTTTTTCTTTCTTCTGCTTTGGCTTGTGGAAAATAAGTAACTTGGACAAGTATAAATAGGCAAAGACCTAGGAGAGATGAATATGGTGAATTTTGTAAATCAAGGTGGCGGCAGTTAGGTTAGTTATAAGTAAAGACTATTATTTTGGACTGCTTTGGAAACAATGGGGGATTATTAAAAAACCATGGATCTATATTCAATTCTCATCAAGACTTCCTAATTTGGACCCAATACAAAATTAATAATTTTTTTTCTTATCTAAACCTTGCTTAGTGGCATAGCAAAGTAAAATTACCTTGCATCTTCCTAAAGAAAACCTCTCTTATGACTACAATGATTCGCCCCTTGGAAATCCCACCTTCCTTTCCCTGTTTTCAGTTACTAAATCCCACCATCTTCTGCTTTTGATTATAATAATTATTATTAAATAGTATACAAAACAGGTAGGGAGGGGAAAAACTGTGGGCAATTTGGATTGAAAAATAGGCTAACAATGGGCGATTGTTCTGCTGCTGACACTTCTGTTGTGGTCGGTTCTTAGCCTTTGGCCCCTTTTGGGTAATCCGTGATTGTTCTATATTCTTCTACTTGTCTTAAGTACAAGTTTATTAAGTATATGTTGCTTAACAAATCTGATTGAAGTTTTCTAAAATAAGCAAGAACAATGCTTTTGCTTTAACTTGATTTTCATATAAGTTTTTTGTGGTATTTTGATCTTCAAAAGGAGAATAATAGAACCAAGGAGATCTTGATGCTGAACGTTATTAACATTTGAAATGCTAGATAATAACACACATGGCATGGGGAACACCATAATTTTAAGAGCCATAAAATCTCGTGTATAGCAATCATAGGCACATTATTTAAAGAATGGAACTTTGATACTACCAAATTAAATTTTACTACTGTTCAGACTATAAAAAAAGGCAAATCGTAGTTAGTAATTTAACCATCTATATAAAATTCTCCTTTTTTTTAGAAACATAAAACATTTATAAAACATTCATAAATAGTTTGGAAATTATTGATGGTCTCTTCACAATATGTTTATATTTTATTTATAAAATTTTTATAAATTATTTATATTTTGTTCATAAAATTTTGTATAAATAGAATATTATTTTTGAATTAAAAAATTTTAAAAATCATATATCTTCGTGCGGGGATTATTAGGGAAATAAACCCAATTTTTATTCTCATTTTAGAGTAATGATTATTTTTTATTTTAATTTGAAAAATGAATTTATTATAAAAATAATGTAAAAAAAAACATTTAGTTAATATTATATTATTGTACAAATACAAAAAAAAAAAAGTTAAACTAATTTTGCATTACTTTTTACCACTATTGTATGAATATTGTTCAATTACAATTGTTGTATAATTATTGTACAGATTTTGTAATAAAATTATATAAAGTCCTTTTTTTTTTATAAAAAGTCAAAAATGTTATTAAAATTTAATAAGTCTATTTTTCTTTATTTTTTTTATAAGTTGAGTTCCTTTTATATCTATTCCCTCCTCCGTCTATTGCATTTTTCTCTCTAGAGACCTTCACATGCATCAACCCAATTTGATGGCCGGTATCCTTTTTTTGTGGTCATATGCAAGGAAACAAGAGCTGATGGGCCATATTTCAAAGTGGTTCATATTTATCGGCCCAAGCAAATAAATCTTCATTGGCCCATAAATGAACATCTTTTCCCAAAATACACAAAAGCATATTCAATAATTTCATGGGAAGTTGGGATTCGCTCTAAAATTAACTTTGAAGCAATATCATTACTTTGTGAGAAAGTTTCAATTACCACCCTGTAACCAAATTTTTGTCGAAAATTAAATAAAAGTTAAGTGTATGGACATAAACAAAACTATTGTACTTTTCTTTGTGGATCATAAGTCTAATTCGAGTTTTTTGAATTAAAAATTAGAGATAATTACTTTCAGATCTTTAAGATTTTTCATAATCTGTAATTTAATCTTTTTGTTTTGGAAAACTAATTAGTAGGTTTTTCACAGTTTGAGTCGTTACACCATCAAATCTTTTCATCTAATTTTTATTTAATTTTCTGTTAGTCAATTAAAAAATTATTTTTTTTTTCAATTTGTAACTTTAAAAAATAACAGTATTATCTTTTCAATAATAATAATAATATTTTTGTTCTGTGTTTTAGTACAAATGTCATTAGTGAAGTTGTTTGTCACAAAAAATATATGCAATACAATCATAACAATAAGAGCATGGAAGTGACATTAGAGGATATAGAGTAAGAAATGAATGGTATTTTACATTTTACAATTTCATCTTTTAGTGATTCATTTTTTTGTTTAGGGGTAATGTAAGTTTTTAGAATGAATTTGTTGAATAAATGTTGTCTCATGTGAAAGACTCACTTCAATGTCCAATTATGAAAACTAAAAAAATCCAAAGTTTTATTTTATTCTATACTTATAAAAAAAATATGTAAATAACTGCTGGTAATTTAGCACCTCATCTGCTCTTATTTTTTGTTGGTTTCAGTTCCAAATTATGTTGAGAGATGTGTTTAATTCTTTAATATTTGATTTTCTTAAATTGATAACTATTTCTACTGAGGTTTAGAACAACAAATAATATGAACCAAAACGAATTTTCATTCATTTACTAATGCTATTTTTTTAATTTATACTTTATTAACTATTAAGTAATATCTTTTATTCTTTGACATTTTATTTATAATAATCATATGCTTGGATCAATTTTAACAATTTTTTTTTTAAATTATATTCATATTATTTACATTGCTAAAAACATATAACATATAATTTGTATGTTGTTTATTTATAAATCAACAACATATTTCATACTAATATATTAGCATTTATAATTCTAGACAACTATTCCATTTCAAATAATTGGTATGTATCAAACTTGTGGATTAATTCACATATCCCACAAGCTGAAGAATATAAACAGAGGTAAGGTATTATTATATATTTTATTATGAAAAATTGGTTGACACATCATAATGTCATGCAGGTAAAAGATCATTTTGGGTTTTTTGATTGAAAGAGCTGTGCCAATCCGCCAGCAGGGGTTAGATTAGCATCTTTCTCTCCACCATTCAATTATTCATATACTTTGTAGCATTCAAATTTGGCATATAGACCACTTTAACTCTATTTACATATGATAAAAATTATGAAGTAAACTATATGTAGTACGGTTGTGCACCAACTTTAAAAAATCTGCATAATACGTATTTGTATTTAAAATGAATGTATTTTTTTAAGTTTTTTTGTTTCTTAGTATCCTACAAAGAATTGCGTCCGATTTGACATGTTCTAATCCTATATTTAACTTGAGGGGTGATAGGAGATCAACATGCAAATAATACTCTATTTAGTTTGGATACAAAGAAGATTGTAACATTATAAAATATGCAATAAAAAGTAGCTTTACGTTTTGAATAGACGAACCACATTATCATCGAATAATGTTAATATTAACTTTTACAAAATGGACTAAATCAAATTTCGTTTTTATAATCATTGGTGATGATTTTTTTTCTTCTAATTTTATGTTATATATTACTTTCATGGATTTTAAGTAATCTCCTATTAAACTACTGAAGGGACGGATCTAAGGGGTGGGCAAGGTGGTTGCCGAAATTTTTATTTATATTCAGCTGTTTAATTTTACAACATATATAATTTAGTATTAAAATGGAACAATCTTAGATGGGTGGCATATGGTAAAAGATTTATTTTTGAGGTTCAATGCCCCTGTATCATAAACTGCTAGTGGTAACTTGATCTCTTTTTTTTCCCTACTTATAATTTATTATTAGAATGAACCAACTATTTTGATAGCAATTAGCTAAAAATAAAAATATGGTAGAGGATTTTGCTGAAAATCCAAAAATGTTATATTTTTCCTTCATGTGTTTTATATATTTTCTTTCGATGTAGATAAAATTCTACAAAAGAAACATATTGTTTACTTCTGTAATCATAATTGGAATTGTTTTTCTTGTTGAATCCTTATAAAAGTTGCTGATGTCCTTTCAGATTCAGATCGGTCATCTTTTAGATAAAAAATGTAAAAGAAATGTTGAAATGATCTCGAAAATAAACGTATTGTATGATATTTGCAAGACAAATGCATACCTAATTGTTAAGTATATTTTGCAACAAACACAAAATTGTTATTTCTTCTCTGAGTTTGATTACGGATTTGAATGTTTAATCATGTGTTTATTGCTAAACTTATTTTTTCAAAAACCAACACACGCATCCTCCACTGTCACAAACATTTGGAAGCAAACAAAGTTTACTTTTAAAAATATGTTTAATTTTTGCTTGGTTTTATCTACTTCTTATAGGTATAAGCTCTGTTTATCTATTGTGGGTGGAATGAAATTTATAAATCTTATCCTATGGAATAAAAAAACGATGCAAATAGTTGAAAAGTCATCTAATGAGATAACAAATATAAATTATTCTATATTTTAATACAATAATGTTTAAATTAGTAAAATTTCCACTATTCTTATTTGCTTTAGAATATTCAGGAATTTGAGTTATACAATGCTATTGTTAAGAAAGCACTATTCAAAAAATGTTGGTCAAAGATGAACACATAAATAATAATGAGGAACTATATCAAGTGAAACATTTAACTACTGATCCTATATTCTTTGACAAATATGATTATCTCATCTAAGAAGATGATGTTGTTGTAAGTTTCAATTCATAACACGTGAAAGTAAGTTTCATCATGTTTTAAACATTCATACTTGAACTTTTGAAACTAAAGGATTAAGAGTTTGGTGAAATACAACATTTAATTGTAAGTGGATTGCAAGTCATATGTGTCTATGTAAAATGTGTATTCAAAATTTATATTAGCATAATAATTTTTACGCAAAATCAATACATATAGTGATGCGTTGTTTTGATGTATAGGATTATATTTTAGAGAAATAAGTTAGTTCTCTGGTGAAAATAATTTAAAAGATGTTATTTAATAACAATGATTTTGTGATTGATTAATCAGAATAGTGATGATGAAAATTCGAACACCTAACATTCTAGCAACAAAGTTAAGAAGGTGGTGTTGGTTAAAAAAGAGAGGACTAATTAATTGTTATTTGGTAATATACAATTGCTCTCATTTTAGTTCATTTGTTTATATCATTTTTCAAAAAACATTTATATGGTGTTGATTTTCCTTGAATCTATATGTTTGTGTTTATTTCTTATCTTATTTTCAAATGAACAATTTTAATACATTAAGTGTTGTTCAGATTTAAGTCTTTTTCTTTTAATTTTAATCTATCTATTTATATATCATGTAGCTCAAACATAATCCATATTTATGAATTTTGTTTGTTTCGACTTAAAGTATGATTAATGCTGCCCAAATTAAATAGTTACGTTGATTATTAACATAAAATTGGAAAAAATTACTATTAACATAAAATTATTATTGTAATTAATAATTATAATATTATATTTTTAATATTTTATTATAAATTGCACTTTAATATTGTGTTACTAAATAATAAGTAAACTCATAGTCATTATCACTATCGCGAACATGACATTAAGTATGTGCAAACACTTCAATTTCAATTAACGTCTGAGAAGACTTTGTCACACGAACGTAACATTAGAAAAGTAACGTAAAATGTTAAAAAGTCAAATTAGGACTTGTATCACTAAAGCAAACAAGCCATTACTAATTTTCCATATATACCCTCTACTGCATTCTTCCCTTTTTCAGGCGATCATACACCAACCCAACTTGACGGTGGCCCACAATGGTCATATCGGTCAAAACATACGTGGCCATATTTCAAAACGGCCCACGGAATAATATCTTAGATTGCAGTTGTCGACACATGTTGAAACATCTCGGCTCTCAAATGGATTGACTCTGGTTTTCTATGACGGTCAGGATCACACGATCGATTTGGACGTATTGAACCATGTATCATAAGGGCCACAACAATCCAGTCTATGAAATTCCATGAGGTGCTGTTACACAGGATAATATCTTATGATGCGCACCATACCAAGGGCCTAATCGTACACTGCTCATATGATCCTCCATTTCTAAGCTAACTAAAACTTTCTCTCGTTCTTCACCAGCCGAGAGGAAGATATACAGTGATAGCAAATCCTATAATCCAACGCCGGTTCTTCGACCTCGCCGGTGCTGCCATTACGTGAACTCTCCTTTTCGTCTCGTTCTAGCGGAAATGAGGCTAGTTTTAGCTATTTTATTCGTTTCTGCTCTCTATTTCTCTGTTGTGTTTGCCGAGCTAGACTCGGTGATGGAGATGAATGCAACAACCGCGTTGAACGCGACGAATTCGAGATCCAGGGAGGACAGTTTTGCTGATATGATTGATCGGGCTTTGGAGAAGGAGTTCAACGAGACCGACCAGAATGAATGTCTGTACTAGATCTGAATTCTATGTCTTTCTGTTTTAATTTGCATATGCATTTTGATTTTGGTTACCGGACTCCGTTTCCTCGCTGGCAGTCAAATTTTCCAGTTTGTGGATCAGTTTATGATTGCTCAAAATTTTCGAGAAATTTAAAAGCGGTTAATTGAATTTCCTGTTAATTTTAGCTCTTATTAAAGAAAATTTTAGTGTCTAGTCATTTCTACATTTTTATTTTGAAATACCTAATTTGCATTTTTAGACATTTATAGATAATATCTTTTGTCTTCTCCCCTTTTTTAATGTCTAATATGAATGCAAAGCTAATTTGCGGTTAAGGACTCTAAATAATTAAATGTAAGGGAGGGATTTTGCATCATTTTCTCTTTAGCAATAGTTTATTGAAGGTTTGAGCGCAAGCACATAAGGATCGTTTATTTGCATTTCTCTTGCAGCCACTGATCCCGGTAGCTTCAACAACAGTGTTGCTGGACAGCAGGTTCGTAATTCCTCCCCAAATTAGTTTCTTATGTTCTATTCGCTATTTGAAACCTATGCCTAGTTTGTCTTCTCTTTTAGATGGGATGCGAATTTGAGAAGCGTTCTGTCTTCTTCTCATTGTTTTTTCTACTGCCTATTTTGTTATATACTGGTTAATTAATCAGAACGAGGAATATTCATTTGAGAGCTCAGATGAATTTATGCATGAAGTCGAAATTTGAGGTGTAACATCTGAGAAGTTTCTTTGTATTGTCACGATAACAGTGAGCAATATTATAGAACAGTGAACTCAAGGCATTAATTAATAGGTTAATAAAACCATCATAGAATGTACTTTGATTGCTGCAACAAGTTATTTTGACTTTTAGCAGTGTGAATTTGGACTAAAGTACAAGTCAAGATGCCGTTGGCTCATTAGAAGGGTTTAGCAAGGTTGCAAGTTTTAGTTGCAGATTTTTTGGATTTGCTTTTGTTGCTTTAATCACTGTAAATGTAAAGCATAAAGTGTAGAAGGAAACGAATTTTGGAATGCCATTCCTTACTACATTTTTTGCAGTAATGCAACCCTGGAAAAGTGGTTTTCTTTCTATTATAAGTAATTCTGGGGACAGAAAATGTTTCATCCACACAGTTTTCAGTAGGAAAGCTGTGTAGTTCAGCCACCTAGTGGAAAATAAAATTCTATGACAGTACTCATGACTGGCTTTGTGCTCGTTTTAAATTGTTCATGGATATGTCAGTTAAATGAAAATTTCTGATATTTAATTTCATTTACTGGTTGAAAAGCATTATGGTCATAGTTCATAGCACTATAGCAGATTCTAACAACATTGTTTTTACCAGGCAGTTTTGGAAACTGTTGCTAGAGTTAAGTCCAAGAAAAACGAAACCAAGGAGGAAAAGTACGTGATTAGTTATTGAAGAAATTTGAGATTGTTATTCTTTTGTTTTTCGAGAATTCTCATCTTTATTATCAACAACTCAATTTTAAGAGCTGTGACCAATTGCGAACCTTTTAGGTCTTTTCAGTTTCATGATGTTTTCAATTTGGACAATGAGAATCGAGCAGAGGATACACCGACATTGATTGATAGAAAGGTATGTAGTCCATCTCCGAAACTGGTGTTGTACTCTCATTTGTGTATTGGTTCATTTCATGTTGATAACTATGTTTCACAATAGTTACTATGCTGGTGAAAAAAATTATTACCTTGAGAATTATATCTGCAGGACAATGTCTTTATCATATCAAACCCAAAATCCAAATATCCTGTGTTGCAATTAGATCTAAGGTTGGCTCTAAATCTTGCTTTTCTTATAATTCCATCAGACACCAACTGGATAAATCTGCTAATGGATCTTACCTTTCTGAATTTCATAATTGCAGATTGATATCAGACCTAGTGGTTGTCATTGTGTCTGCAACTTGTGGTGGTATTGCATTTGCTTGTGCTGGACAACCGGTTAGCTTATATCCCCTTTGGTTGCTTATGATGTACTGTATTATGTTTTGAAGTTCTTCCATCCATCTTGACTTTTGCAGGTTATTACTGGATATCTGTTAGCCGGATCTATTATTGGACCAGGGGGCCTGAGCTTTGTCAGCGAAATGGTGCAAGTATGTTGTTTTCATTTCTTGTATGTAATGATCAAATGGTTAGAATTTACTGAAATTTTGATTAGATTTTTATAGGTGTTCATGTTTGTGTTGGTGTTCTTGCAAGTATGTTGTTTCCCTTTCCTATGATCATCAAAGGAGTAGCATTTACAGAAAGTGTGATATTTGTATGTGTTTGTATTTGTGTTTGTGTTCTTTTTTGTGTCCTTCTAATATTTACATTTTTATTTTTGGTAATGTTGGTTAAAATGTGATACTCCAAGCTTCCTCATTGTTGAGTTGTTGATTTTTTATTTTAGTGGATCACAGACCAATTTATATGTGAAATTTGTGAAGAGAGATGCTTGTAGTTCTTGCTTGCCGATATTAGCTTCGGTTTGTTTATTTTCAAGGAGTAGTTTATGATGATACTGATACTAACCCTGGGAGGGCGTGGTTTTCCCAGGGGTTTTTCTGATTATTGATGTTTACTACATACTTTTCTGATATGAACTTGAAATTTAGGTTGAAACAGTGGCTCAGTTTGGTGTGATTTTTCTTCTATTTGCATTGGGCCTGGAGTTCTCTGCAACTAAGGTATCTTGTGTTTACCATCCTACACTAATTCATCTAATTGATTTTTCCCATAAAATTTAAGCTGTGAATTTTACATTAAAAAATGCAGCTTCGTGTTGTTCGGGCTGTTGCTGTTCTAGGAGGTCTTCTTCAGATTTTTCTATTTATGTGCTTATGTGGAATAACAGTCTCGGTATGTTATCATATACCTCTTTATTATATAATGAAATCGTTTTCTGTTTTTTCTTGCTCATTTGCTTTGGGAATTTTAAGAATCAGTTAATGGAAGCCATGGAATGGTGCAATGCCTGAGTTTTACTTACCCGAGCAATATTTGTCACAAATATAGATTAATGTGTCTTACAATTTCTATCCACTATTGTGCGTGATATGGTACATGTGCATGATGCATGTATATGTGAACATGCATATTTAAATCCAGGTTTTTGATTGACATGTATGTGTTCGCATGTGTGGCATGGAATCAAATTTACACTTTAGATTATCTCCGAGGGACAATGCTTAGGTATTCTCTGTTGATATGGCAGAATCTACCATTGTTTTTGGTGGTAAATGCTGAACGGTCCTTTTGGATTATTGTTACTGAATTTTAGTTGAAGAAAAGGCTGGCTTGATTATTTTCTTCATTCTTCTCTTAAATTTATCACCTTTAGCTTTTTGATGCATCTACTGCATGCTTTTTGCAGTTATGTGGTGGGCAGTCTTCAGAGGGCATATTTGTTGGTGCTTTCCTATCTATGTCATCTACTGCAGTGGTAAAGTGCAAATCAACTTCTAAATGATATTCTTCTTTTGGTGACCTATGTTCTGCGGGCAAAACAAATTGATTTGGCTAGTTTCTAGTTTTTTTAATTCTTGTTTGTTGATTGTTCCTTTTATGAGATCTTCTGTAATTCTCTTTTTGTTTTTGCATCTTATTATCTGTATCTTAATTTTATAATATCATTATCCCATGCATTATGATCATGTTCTATTGCTGTATGCATAACTCTGCTCCAAAATAATCATTCTTAAGAGATGAAGAGTTCTTGTAGCATTTTGTTTCCGGAAACCATAGACCTCTAAGATCAATGTATCCACACTAAGAATAATTCCTTTTTCTGAACCGGGTTCTTATTTGACATGTTTTAAAGTGAATTCTGAAATAAGGAAATTAAAAATAAATGCCTCTTTGCTGACTTAGGTATTTCTTGAACTTAGTCTAGGCAGCTCAGTTTTTTTCTTTTCCCTAGCAATTCAGTATCACTTCCGTAATTCTTATATTTGAAATCTATGCATTTGTTTGCTTATGCGCTACTTGTCCTTGCATGGTCACAGGTTTTGAAATTTTTGATGGAGAAGAATAGTATTAATTCCCTCCATGGTCAAGTTACTATTGGTACCCTTATACTGCAGGTATTGATTTTCTCATCCACCAAATTGTGCTAAAGGATATTATGATACTACTATGTCATCTTTGAATAATTAAAAAGAATTAGAAGAGAAAACATCTTCAGCTGTGATTACTTTTGATGATGATTAATTGTTTTATCTTTGCGATTAAGTTTTGAGCCCTTTGCTCATCAGGATTGTGCAGTTGGTCTGCTTTTTGCTTTGCTTCCCGTTCTTGGTGGCACTTCTGGTGTTCTTCAAGGAGTAATATCCATGACTAAATCGTAAGTGCTTCAACAACTTAAATCTTTGCCATTGGCCACTTTCACTGGATAAAATATGAAGTCTTTCTTGCATTGGTTTCTATATATATATTCTGTGAGACTGGGTACAGACTATAAATAATGAGATTCAGTTTCAACATTTGCAAAACTGATATGCACTATCAAATATCAATGATGAATTTACATGGATTGAATGACTTGAGAAGTGAGCATTTTTGTGCTGGTATTTGTTTGCTGGATGTTCGTACTTAGTCTGGTGTAATTGGTGGCTATGCTGCTTGCATTTAAACAATAATTTGATTCGTTGTTTGTTTACAATTGCATCTTGGTTTTTATACTACTATGCGTATCAAGTAACTTATTCATCCTATTCACTTCAGCATTATTTTTTTTCAGTTTGGTACTGCTCCTAGCATTTCTGGCTTTCTTGACGATATTGTCTCGTACGTGTGTCCCATGGTTCCTGAAGCTCATGATAAGCCTTTCTTCACAGGTAAATCTATAATATTTGCTGTTATGTTATACTTTATGGTGACGAATTTCTAAAAGGAATTTTATTTTGCAGACCAACGAGCTTTATCAATTGGCATCAGTAGCATTTTGCTTACTAGTTGCTTGGGTTAGTCTCATTTTCCTATTCTTATTTTGTTGTTGTGAATGCACTTTTAAGTTGGCAAATTTTATGCCTAAAGAATTGGATTGGTTTGTTCAGGTTCAACTTTCATGTTCTTTTAATTGGACTTTTCTTTTTAATGAAATGAGTTGAAAGAATTTTCTAGTTGTCAGATCATTGTTGTCAATGTTGTATGTCTTGTCTGCTCATGCTCCTGCTTGCCCCTAGATATGCACATGATAACTTTATTTTGTATTGCAGTGTAGTGATAAGCTGGGTTTGAGCCTTGAACTGGGATCTTTTGCTGCTGGTGTTATGATATCTACAACTGATCTTGCTCAACATACTCTGGAACAAGTATGTCTTTATTGTTTTTAGTTGCTACTCTCTCTCTCTCTCTCACACACACACACATACTGGCGTTTCCAGCATGGCTTTCATGGAATTTTATTATTGGAAAGTTTACAAAAGGTCTTCTAGACGTTTGGTCTAATTATTATGTTGGTACCTTGCGTTCCCACTTTCAAAAAACTTTTGGGTCCTTGAGTTTTGTAAAACTGACATGTTGGTCCTATATGAGCTGAAGTATGTCCAAAATGATGTGTTCGTGCTCAAGAACTTGTCATTTTTGTCTTTATTGGCTTTTATTAAAAAAATAAAAAATAAATTCTGAGAAAGGAAGGATAAAAATGCGAGGCCAAACTTTTGGTTGTCTGTTGTTTCCCTAAAATATTGATCATCTGTAATGTCAACCATTTACAAAACTAGAACATCTGTTGCCTCCTTGTTGCTATCTTATTCTTTTTCTCACTAGAAGTGCTGGCTTTCATAAGTTGTCTTTCACGTTTTCTCTAATTTTGGTGTTAATTTTCTTTTAGGTTGAACCCATTCGCAACTTCTTTGCGGCTCTCTTTCTTGCCAGCATTGGGATGCTAATACATGTTCATTTCCTGTGGAATCATGTTGATATTTTACTGGCAGCTGTATTATTGGTGATTATCATAAAAACTATAGTTGTTGCAGCTGTTGTCAAAGGGTTTCGATACAGCAATAAGACTTCGCTTCTTGTAAGATTAATAGAACCTCTGGTCTGCTTTTTTATTCATTTTGTTTAATTTTACATCCATTAAGAGAATGCCTTGGGTTTGTTCTTGTGAAGGTTGGAATGTCTTTGGCTCAAATTGGCGAATTTGCATTTGTTCTTCTAAGCCGCGCTTCTAATCTTCATCTAGTTGAGGTTAGTACTTGAATTATGGGTATTTTTTCAATGTATAATTCTGCATCAACCTTGAGCTAATAGCCAATCCTCTCAAGATAGTTGGCTATTGCACAAACAAATTCCATTTTGCTCAACTGCTTGTGATCTCATGTATAGTTAGGTGCTTGCTGGCATTAGAGTATCTACTCCATTTCCCAGTAATTGTGATTCCCATCTCTCTCTGTCTATCAAATTTACAAAATTTGCTTGCTTTTAAACTCGAATAATTACTTTATGTTTTTTGAGGCACTTTCTTTATGATATCTTTGTGAATAATGGCATGAGAACATTGGCATTTTTCAATTTCCATGTTAGGCATGTACCAGGGAGAGTCTGATGCACACCTCTAAGGGTCAATAATTGATGTAATGAGCCAGGCTGACATTTTTCCTGATATATGGGTGCATATTTTTTAAAGTATGACTTAAAGTTCAATTTTATTTTGCTTTTCACTCATGCAGGGTAAATTGTATCTACTTCTGCTTGGAACAACAGCTCTTAGTCTGGTAAGTAGGCACCTGCATATTCAGTGAGGCAATAACAATGTAAAAATGTTATTGCATAATTCGTTGTTTGATGTTCTTGGACAGTGAACACATTATGATCTTGCTGTTTATGATTTTATTGAAATTATGAGTTCAAGTAACGTTCATATCATTTAAAATAGAAATGCAATATAGAAATTTTGCCAGATTTAGCCTTTTCTTAAACCTGTCACTCTCTGCATCTCATAAAATCAGTAAACATGTGCAACAGTCGTATTCTTGACTTTGTATGATGGTCATGTTTTCACTAGACAATGCCAGTTTCTCACTGTGCTAAGTAATGGTACAGGTGACTACACCATTGCTTTTCAAGTTGATTCCTGCTGTCATACATCTTGGTGTACTGCTGCGTTGGTTTCCCCCTGATAGTTCAATTGAGGTAATAATCTTGCCTTCATAAAGTAGATAGCAGTAAACATGCATTCAGATGCACATATTCTATAATTTACAATAGGCAGACAGTGCTTGGTTTTAAATTTTGCTCAATTCGAGTCAGAGCAAGTGTTTTGAGGTATGTTTTTGAAATGATTTCTCCTCCCAGATTGGATATAAAGGAGATAGCTTGCGCGCAGACAGTGCTAAGCGAATTACTTTGATGGACCAAGGCTCTCATGATTCATGATATTAACTAAAACATGAATCGTGCAAATTTCAGCATATATAGCTGATGGGCTTCTTATGCTCTGGAGGACAGGTCCTTAAGAGTGCCAAGGAGGTAGATTGAATGAACAGATATTCTCCCCATTTCAAAGCTTGTATTTGCCTACTTCCACATGAATTTCTGACCACAGAGTGACAATCCGTTGACAAATGAGAGCAAGAAATCAAGTGCTTGGTAGATATGATTGACATGGCTGCATACTTCTAATTTTGGATTCAGGTCGTTTCCCAACATTCCATGATGTCCTGTTTTCTGTAAAGTATCAATTTTTGTAGTGTAATTCATTTTAGCCTTTCTTTTACTCTCTCTCTTTCACCTCTAATAATTAGTTGATTGCCTTTTTTTCCCATTTGGTTTTTTCCATTATTTGTAAGTTAAAAAAATCCAGAGCAAATTCTAACTTTTAGATTCTACTTTCTCTTAGATGTAATCGGAAGTTGATAACCACAGCATGTAAAGATGTTGTATCACATGATAATTGTTGGCAGTGTATAGCATATAATGTGTTTATTTGATGATGAGGTTTTGAAAATTTTGTTTATTTTCTTGTACATAGATAGTTTCAGATTGTATAATTGCAACTGGTACAGTTTCTTTCTTTTCCTGGCTAGTTAAAATGGAAATGAAAGTGCCGGTGAGACTTGAAGATGTTCGTCTCTTATCTTTGTGCTCCTTGTCACCGCCCCCTCAAGTGATCATTATAATTATAAGTGAACGCTACTTTGGACTAGTTGATTATAGTGAAGTGGCTCGTAGTATTTTTCTATTGGAATTTTTCATGAATTACTGTTTTAGCATTTGACTTGATTTTTCTGCTATCTTCCAAGTTTGACCTTCCAGATATAGGAAGCCTAACAGTGCATTTTGCACATTATTTGGTTAATGTAGAGAGATTGACCCTATTAATTATAATTACCTGTAATATTTATCTTACTGCCGGGGTCTGACAGCAGATGGTTTATCCGGACATATTTATCATGTCCCTTAGGTTGGCGTGATCATGTTTTTTGACCTAAATTATTCTTCTTTGGACTACCGTTTAAATTAATATGAAAGCATGCAACATTGTAACTAGTTAATCCTTAATTTCTGTTAAAATAAAATTAAAAAATCCTTAATTTCAGCTATGTTTTTGCTAACTAATAATAGGGTTACATTGTTTTCATTCTAAACTGGCTTAAATAACAAATTTAGCTTGAACTAAGTCAAATTGATATTTGCAGCACATGCTCAACTCTTAATCAACAACGATAACAAATAGTTGAGGAAAAGTTCAGCACGGATTCAAAAATAAGGACTGAAACAAAATTGGCCCAAACCATGAGTTAATTAACCCAGAACACACACATCAAAACCGCGTGGTTTTGTTTCGTAGGCGGAACGCCCATTGGCTGAGCATGGACTAATGATTATGGGTTGTTTTGACCCGACCTAATTACCCACTCCATCTCAAATTTGCTCACCCGACCCAATTACCCATCCATCACCATGCCCAATTTGCAAATTGCATCTCTCCTAACTTCATTTTTTTCATCTTCACAAAATTGAAGCACGACCTTCTGCTACGACCGCCACAATCGTCACCACCACCAACCATTTTGAGCCACCTGCATCTTCTTCATCTTCACAAAATCGCACTGCCACCATACACTCATCTCTTCAGAGATAAAAAAAATCCCAAATATGCAATTTACGGATTTCTCGATTTCTTTCCTAGCAAATCCCACCACCCACCGCTCCACCTCCTCCTACTGAAATCCAACGACCACCGGAGCACTTCATCTTCTTCAATTTTCCAACGAGGTTACTGTTGGGCAAAAAAAATTGAAGCCAGTCAATTCCATCACATATCTCAATCCTTCGATTCCGCCACTAGCCACCATACCCTTCACCATGAAAGGTCGATAATGGCAGTGCAATAGGAGAGAGACTTACCGAGGCACTTAAGCGGTTGATTTGATAATCAAACTAGTATTAGTGATTTTTCTTTTACGCGGAATGCAATGGGTTTCCAATGTGGTGACTGAAAACTAGTGGGAAAACTAGAGCTACTTGATTGTGAATAGTGCTTGAGGAGTTAATTTGCTTTTTGTTGTTGCGGTATGGTGATGAATATTATGTGTACCTGCTTTTCCTTGTCTTCTTCTGGTTGTTCATGTGATGAATATAATGAATTATTGATTTTTATGAGAAATTTTGAGTTTTTATGATAAATTTTCTGTTTCATTTGGTACTATTCAAATCTGCATTTGTTTTCCTGCTTTGTGGAAATTTCATTTTATCATAATCTTTTTGTAAACAAGAGTTTGTTTTTATATTTACTTGAGATTTTTTTTTTGCCAAAAAAATTTACTTGAGAATGAGTTTGAGTTTTTAGTTTAACTTGAGCTGAGGCATGAATGATGAAGAAGACGCAGGTGATTGGAGAGAAAACCCAAATTAGGGATGGTTTGTTATTTGGGTCGGGTGAGCATATTGGAGATGAAGTGGGTAGTTGGATCATATCGGGTATAGAACAACCCACAAACACCATCCTGGTCAACATTTTGAAACTCCAGCTAGGAAACAAAACGACACCGTTTCGTTTAAGTAACCAGGGTTCTTGGTTATTTACCTCTCGTGGGCTTGGGCAAATTTCAGCTCAGTCCTTATTTTTGAATTCTTGCTGAATTCTTCAACTATTTAGTAAATGTTAATTTCGTCCAAGAGTTGAAAATGTGCTGAAAATACCAATTGACCAAAAATTCGAGCTGAATTTGTCATTTAAGCCATCTAAACTTTTTGGAAAAAATTTATTTTTTACTCTAAAATGAACTTCAATTAAAAACATCCTGAACTTTGTGTTAACGTATTATTTCTACCTTTAATCAAATTTTTTATCCATAATTGAAAAAAAAAAAAAAAACCACATGGACTGTATATATTATTTTACAAAGTGTAGGGACGAATATGCACTTTTACTCATCTTCTTCCAGATGAACTAACTCCACCCAACTAAACAACTGCCGACCGGCACCTGCCCTACACATCTCCATTTTCGGCATGACAAATAACGAATGAATATATCTAATTGAAATTCTCAATGTGAGGAGTCGAAATATAAATTCCGT
Source organism: Croton setiger (assembly GCA_948099555.1). Classification (NCBI taxonomy): domain Eukaryota; kingdom Viridiplantae; phylum Streptophyta; class Magnoliopsida; order Malpighiales; family Euphorbiaceae; genus Croton; species Croton setiger. The sequence continues at coordinate 66,516 of CANUEY010221510.1, forward strand.
TTTGACCGAAATTTCGCGGTTTAGCCGGAAAATAAAAAAGAACATGATTAGTTACTCAATATTTATAATAAATAATAAAATAAAATAAAATAATATTAATCAATTATATTATAATAAAATAATATTTTTTATTGAATATTATTTAAATTTAATTAATTAATAATTAAAATAATATTACTATATTTCTTTAATTAATTAGTAATTAAAATATTCTTCATTGTTAAAATATAATTTAAATTTTATTAATTAATAATTAAAATAATATTCCATATTAGAATTTAATTTACATTTAATTAATTAATTATTATAAATAATTATATAATTACAATTTTTTCATATTAAAATATAATTTAAATTTAATTAATAATTAATTATACAGAAATATTTTTCTATACTAAAATATAATTAAATTTAATTAATTACAAAAAAAATTATATAAAAACAATTTTATCTTTAATAATATAGATTTTATAAAAATATTTCCGGCAAAAGTAAAAAAACTCATTTTTACATTTATAGATTATAATTATTTTTTAAAAAAAAAAAAAAAGATTGAACTATTATATAACAACAATGTAGATCTGGTGGGGTTCACCAGCCACCGACACTACTCCATCAACAATACCAACCCATGTTCTTCTATTTCTAGACTTCATAGATCTATATGTTTTAGAGGACAAAGAAAAAAGAGAATTTGGAGGATTAGAGCCCATATTCGACTCTTTACGTTAAAAATGCATATTGGTCCTTATACTTTGTAAACTAATATAAAAATTACACAGTTTTAATTTTTTTTTTAGTTATGGATAAAAATTTTGGTCATGGGTGAAAATAATACTTTGACGAATTTTGACCAAAATTTAGAGTGAAAACAATGGATTGACCTAGTAGTCGGAACATGTATCAAGTATTATATCTAATTTTGTAATAAAATGACTAGTACGCAAGTAACGCTCATGGAGATTGAAATAAGAGTTTGTCATAAATCCTATAGATCATTTAGACCCTATTACAATTTAAGTTAAAAGTAGAAAAACAGTAGCAAAGTGCACGTGTTGATTTAAATTGAAATGCTTGTCCTTTCATGGAATGCTAACCACAGATGCAGGCTGCAGTATAGAATGGATAAGTACCAAAATGGACCGAATCGAAATTAAATGAAAATAAGATTTAGTTTTTCTATTGTAAAGATAATGTAATGTAAAGTTTAGTTTGAAATGGTTGAACATGAATGAGGTTGTTGAGGAATAATAAATAGGTTCATTTTTCTGATGTTTACAGGTGATGAGATTCTTTTCAACGGTAGTTCAAATGTCACTTTAATTATCAACCTTTTTTCTTATTTTGGGTAGGTATACACATTCACACACGTATTAGTAAAATGAGTCTGTTTACATTTTCCACTGCAAAATCACTCAATTATAATTTAGTATTAAACAAACATTTTCTTTTGTCTATTGCGAATGAAATGGTAACTAATTGTTAGTTATTTCAAGTGCTAAATACCCACAGATTGTTTTGTTGTTCGGACAACAAACCCACCAAAATTACGACAAATATTAATTGTTTTGTTAATAGACTTTTTATATATAAAATGCTTTTTTTTTAAAAAAAATTTTTATGTAATTGTTTCAGGAGAAATAGTATCGTACAAATATTTGTAAATTACGAAATAAGAAAAAAAAAATTCATTTAAGAAAGAGAAAATTCTGATTTTCTAAAAACAAAATCTGATGTCTTTGGCTTTTCTTTTATGAACGGTAGTGCTTTCAAAATTATCATTAAGAAATAATTTTATATGTATTAAATTTTTATTGTTGCAATTTTCAAACTTTTTAAAGTTATTGTTCCCTCCTTAAATAACACTTTCTCCATTTTAAAGGAAATATAGTATATAGCTGAATAACATAAATTTTGAGAAATGTAATAAATAGTATATTTAATTTTATTTCATTTTTTTCTCATTTTTTTTTATTTTATTTCTTTTAAATATAAAAAAAATTATTGATGATTGGTATTAATCGGTTGACTGAAGATAGTGGATGTAGGTCTGATGATGTATAAAATATATATAATTGTAAATTGGTTTGTGACATATATTGTAAAAATTTATTTGCTACTCTCAAAAGATTAAGAGGTCAAATTATACATTTGACAAAATTTTGTTTTTTTCAATATTTCAGTCATTTACTGTAGTATATAAGTTGAGTCTACATATTGCTGGATATTCGGATCGACGAGATCCGGCGGTTGTCAAACAATTGACTAAAAATATTATATTTTTGAATTTTATTTTCAAATGGGTTTTTTTGAAATTTTAAATTTATTTTTTTTAAAATGTATTATTTATTACGTTTTAAAAAATGTAGTTTTTAATACGTACATGTGCTATTTAATTTAAAACCCTCCTATAATCATATTCAAATTTTAGTAAAAGAAAAAAAAGAGTAAATGAGTGTTTGACTCGTGATTTATAAAAACATGTGTTGATTGGTGATTTATAAAAGATACTCCAACATATGAAGTTTTAATACATAATATTCTTAATGCTATATTATTTTTGATTTCTACTTGATTTATATATTTTCTAGGAAGACTACCTACTTACTTACTGTACAGATTTAATGATTAATTTCTGCTGCATTAATTTTGTGGTCAGAGAAGTTATTACATATCATGTAACTAACACTGTATACCTATTGTATTATTGACATCTTTCATATTAAAAAAAAATTAATAATCATAGTACTATCATATTGGGATATTAATAAGATGCTTCATATAACCTTTTTTAGGTCATAAGGATTAATATTTTAAAAAAAAGGAGTGATTAATTTCCTAAAAGACTCAAAAAAACCCTAAACGGTCTTCCTTTTCAAGGGAGCGACCTCAAAAATCAATAATTGAAAGGTACAAATAAGATAAGTGGATAACTTTTTTTATTTATCACATAATATATAGTGGATGTGTTTAGGATATTTATCTTTATCTCCTTTTAAACTCAGTTTCTCATTTATTCAATTTATCTAATGCTAAAAAAATATTTTCATTTCTATTTGTACCCTTCATAATATCTACTAACAAATTATGAACGTATAGACACAGATTAAACCTATGATAATTGAAAATGGACTGAAATAAATTTATTTGAACTTGAGGTCATCAATTAACTGAGTAGTTTTTATATTTATAAATTTTGATTATATTAGTAAATTTTTTACTGTGCACATACTCAAAAGTTGAAATATTCCCTCTAACTGAAAACATACTTCTACCACATTTTTAAATGGATTAGGCTCATTTTTCCAAATGTAGATATATCTTTTTTTCATTAAAAAATAATCATAAAGCGTGAATTAAATTTAAATATATTGATTAACATCATATATTTACTTTTTATTAGGAGTGAACATGATACGGTTATTGCTAATTTTTCAATCCATCCCAAATTTTCGGAACATGAAAAAAGAATCTCGTCTCGTTCCATCTCAATAATTAAGTTGTCTCATACTGTCTCATTTCATTTTTTAAGATAAATCAATACATAATTTTAGGTCTAAGAATTTTTTAAAAAAAAAAAATTTCAGATCCAATTATTTTTGTTCATGAAACTTTAGGTCAAGAATAAAATAAAATAAATCGAATAAGAAATTAATTATGACATTGTAAAATAATATTTTTGAAAAAATATTGAATAATCTACTAAATAAAACAAATTATACCATTCAAATTAATTAAATAATATTCATGAATAAATAAACATATATTTTTTAAAAAAAATTTATTAATTATGAATTCATTATAAAATATAAATTGCTATAAAATAAGAATTTTATTAATTAATATAGACTAAAAACATGAAAAATCTTTGAGCGTATTAATCAAAATAGAGAGTTATCTCAAATTTTAAGAACATCCCATTATTATAAGGACATAAAAATAAAAAGAAATGTTTATATTATAAAAGAATTGTAATATTTAGAAAGAAACATGGGCACAATAATGAGTTGTGTCCTGTTTGAAGGGCACTGTTATGACATTAAATTCTGCTAAATTCAAAATCTGCAAAGATTTTTTGTTATTTTTATTGAAAATAAATGATTGCAAATAGTAAATGCATTTAGACAATATTGGATTGAATATATAGAAATATATTGTCATTATAATTATTATTATGGCATCATCAGTTTGCAATTTGTAATGAAGATAAAAAAGGGTATGATATAGATAAATGTAGATGTGTGATAGGAAACGAAGTAATATAGACCACAACGTAAACTTACACCACCATTAAAGTGAAAGCTACTGCCTGTAAATAAGACATAGGTGTTGGGTGGTATGTCTTTTTAGCTTAAAAGTGATTGTAACTACGACAAATCTTTTTTAATTCTACTATACAAAATTGTTCTCTAACCTTTTGTCAAGATGTGGTTCCCTAAGTAAGGAACAGAAAAAATGGTGGAAATGAAGATGATATATCTATCACATATATACTAATATAATAGGCTTGTGGACATCCTTAATTTCCTTATCCTCAAATACAAACAAACCTACAATGTATATGTGCAATTTTTTCATTCACTCATTTTGACAAAACCTAGATTTTATCAGGAGTTCTCATTTCAAATGCCTGTGGCCACAATAAACACATGCATGCACCTTCCCTACACTTCTTGGTCCCATTACTTAATATCAATCTGCAAATATTTTCTTTTTTCATTGAAACTAGGGTTTCAACTTTCTAACCTAACTGCTCAAACTAGTCTAAACTTATGATAGAATCTTACTAGTCTTTGTAACTAATCCGAATTCGAGCTAAAAATATTTTAATCTCAAATGTCCTTAGAAAAAAAAGAAAAAACAAAGAAATTGGCATCATTACCTACAAAAATTTTGACTTGAATTAAATGGTCGAATTAAAATTTTTTGGGTTCCGTGATAAAGAAAAAAAATGGTAACTAAGAAGATTGATATGGAAGAAGCTAGATGAGTTTGGTTTCCAAGTATGGGGGAAGGTTGCAGGTGCAGCCAACTTTTCTGTTGAAAATTTGAGGACCCGTATTAAAATGGTCCCATTTCTTTCATGTTTGGACAAAAAATTGGGCTCGACTTGTCAGTTTCTGTAACAGTGGTAGTACTTTTGCAGCTACCTCAATTATTATTCTAACTATTGCCATTCTATCTAGTTGATACGCATGTTCTTTCCATGCAAAAAAATCAGTCTTTTTCTATTTACTGTTTGAAATTAATATATACCCAATTGATGAACACGAAAATCCCCCTTTTTTTTTTTGAATGGATTCCATTATCTAAGAATTAGGCAATTTCAGTAACTGTTTTGGACCATAAATTTTCTTACTAGAACTTAGTCAAATTCATGTTCATGTACTTTTGGTTAGTAATTTCTTTAGTAAAATATGACATAAACAAGGAATTAGTAAAATTCAGATTCGAACAAAATTAGATATTTGGTAGATAGATATTCCTGTCCATAGTTGAAGTGGAGATGAGAAGGATTCCATTTTAATACACTCACTAATATCAAGAATAAAATTTGATTAAAACTAATACTAATAAAAAAAAGGGGCAATTAATCAAGGAAATGTTGTATTAATTACTCTATAGAACACATAATCACTACACCGGATATGAACTATTAATAGCGAGTGATGTCATACATATATATAAAGAAACGAAATAGGAAATAGATGAATTAATTAAGTAGCTCTAATGGAGATTAGGAAGGAACTTGAGGGGGAAGGTTTATTAGAAGAGGAAGGAGCTGCAAGAGTGAGTTGCAAATCATCATTATCTGAAATTGATGATCTATTATTTGAGGGTTTAGGCAAAGGCAAGAAATTGTTGCACGCAATTAATTGATGATTACAACAGTAATCAGATTGATTATTATTATTATTATTATTATTAGAAGAAGAAGAAGAAGAAAAAGAAGAGTTGTTTAGACCTAAGATGGTGCCGTATTGATCAGAGACACTTATACTTCTCTTCAAATATTGACCATTCACAACATGATGTTGAAGATGGTGATGATGATGATCATTTATCACTGAAGTACAACCGTTATTACCAGCTTGAACCTACATTAAATAGGAAAAAAAAGTAATTAAACAAAAATTATGAAATTTATACTAAAAAAAAATGTAGAATTCAAAATACCATGTCGAAAAGGCTAGAACGGCGTTTCTTCTTGTTGAGAGAAGCAAGACGAAGAAAATATTTCTGAGCATGACTAGCAACTTGGGTTGGAGTTCTTGTAATTACATAGTTTCTTGAAATGCCTCTCCAATCTCCTTTTCCTAATTTCTCTAGCCCTATTAAAAATGTTCTGTGTTCCTCTTCTGTCCATGGAACTCCTATCATTTTTCATTTTCATTTTAATTAATACTCTTTCTAAAATAATACATTTCCAAACATGAAATAATAATAATAATAATAATAATTCAATTACGCATACAAATATCTTAATATGTTATGTGAATTTGACGTATCTTTGCTATGCTTGAGATGAAAGTTTAATAATATTTCTTTTATTTTGTTTCATAAAGTGGGAAAGAATGAGAAATGTGGATTTTATAGCTATCAAAAAAATCTCAAATTTTTTCTTTTAGAAAAAATTGTTGAGAGCGGAGTTTTTCAAATCGTGAATATAAATCTTAATTTTCTTTACTAATTAGAAAAAAATAAAAAGATGTATTAAATTAAAAGGAAACAGAACCCGACATGGAAGATAGCTGATTAATTAATCTAAAAAATTAAAAGGAAAGTGAAAGAGACATACCTTTCTTTTTTTCTTGGGGTCGGCCGATAAGTCCATCGGAGAGATAACCGGAGGAAGTTCTATCAGAAACAACCGGAGGATTATTATCTTCAATTGAAAGTCGAGAAGACAAAGAAGAAGAAGGAGAAAGAGAAGAAGAAGACAAGCAATCCATGCTAAAGCTCTTTTTAATAGCAAGAGAAAGAGAAGAAGAGGAAGAAGAAGAAGAAAGGTCAAGTTGCACTCCAAAAAGCCTTATACCAGCTTTAAAATGGGTGCAAGTCCTGGAATTGTGGCCAATGTTCCCACAATGTGAGCACTTCCTGCCCATTTTTGCCCAGACAAAATACCCACTAACTGCAAACAAAATCCACAGCACACCACAATGGAGAGGGAAGAAAGAAAGAAAGAGCAGAAATAACTAATAGTTTGGTGGAACATATGATTATGGAGGTAAGGTGTGGGGCTTATGAAAATGGATGCACACCAAGAGAAGATGATTGGATGGACTTCTTTTATTCTTTTCTTATTTTTTTCCAACTTGACTTCTGATCTATACAGTACATATATTATATATCCTACTTATACAAAAGAAAAAAAAAGGAAATTTGAAGATATGCAGGTATATATATATTATTTACATATTTCTATATCCGAACTACTCTTATCTTGTATAGGATAATGTAGCATTTTGTGTTTGGATCGACAGGAGGTGGAACAGGAATAATCGGTGATGGAAAGTTAGGAAGGGAAGGGCTATATATATACATTCAACAAAATTAAGTAAATAGATATGTAAGATGTAGATAATGAGTCTTATTTTCCTTTCTCAGAAATATTAAGAAATTAAATTTGTTTAGTATAATTATCTTTTATTTTATTTTTTTAAAAATATCTTCTATTATTAATGAAGGTAGAATAGAAAACATAATAATTTTCTCCACAATGAAATTATTTTTCCACCATAAGCAATTGGATAAATGTCACTAATTATCCAAGATGGAGAGAGTAATTTACGTATGGGTAACAATATTCTGTTGACGGAGCATGATAGTGCAACATATTTCCCCATCAATATTTGGTTATTCTAACCTTTTTACGAGTTTCAACTGTCACAAATTATTCGAAAGATATAATGTTCGAAAACATTATTACAATCAAAATCAATTAGTTTTTCCGTTCTATTTGAAGACAGAGCAATATTCCCTAAAAATTAATTTCTTTTGTCAAGATTTGAAGATCACCATTAAATATAAAGTTTTAATTATTTCTCGTATTAGATTACGTTATATTGTCAATTAATGAAATTCATATTTTATTTTAAAAAAATACGTAAGAAAATTTTAAAAATAAAATTAGAGGGGCTTAAACCCTCTCAAACAAAGCATGAGTCCATACATGGGAATAATAATGTGTAAACAAGTGATATTTTTTACAATTTTTTGAAATGAGCGAGCTGAGTCAATCAAGACAATTAATTAGAATTTATAAAAAAAATAAATTCATAAATTTATAGAAGTAATGCGTTTTGATGCACATTTTCTGTTTTTGAAAGGATTGCGATGCACATTTTCAGACACTAAAAATAGGGTCTAGAGGTCAAAAATGCCAATTAAGTTTAATTTCCGTTTTTATTATTTTTTTAGCCGAAACTTTTGCGCTTATTTAAGATGTGAATTCAATATTTTGTGGGTAGATGTTGTTTAATATACTACATTCCCGTTTTCATTGTTTTTATTAGACTCTGGCCTGATAGATAGTATTCTAAAATTTTTATATTTAAAAACACTTTATATATATATACATATATATATAAATGTAAGCCAGCTAATTCAATGGCATGTTCATATAATAAATTCCAAAATTTATTGATTTAATTGAGTTTGAAATTGAAATTTTTTTAAAAAATTATGGTTTGAAATATTTAAAAAAAAAGTTGAAATTGAAATTCAAACAGCTACACATTGGTAAGTTTTAACTATTCTTTAGTTTGGTGGGAGATTAATTAAACATATATAGTACACTGTCATAATTAAGTTTACCATTACTAAATTCATCATCTAGCTTGGGATGTAGCAACTAGCTAGGGTTGGCTGGAAATAGTAGATAAGAGTACATTTCTTGTACATGATAATGTATTATAGTAATTAATTTAATTAATGATGTTTAAGTAAACAAATAATGTTCAAATCGGTAATTAAGTAGATGACTTGAAAGAAGAGTTTAAAGAAGAATATTTAGAAAATGGGTTGTTGATTGATGTGAGTTGGTGTTTTGATCAACCAATGTACCTCTTTCTTAGGATTTTAACAAAAATGTACGATGTAGCCTTGCTGATATGACTTAATATCCAAAAATATAGTATTTTATAGTTTACATTATGGAATATAATCATTCAAATAAATTTTATTTTATGATCATTAAATTAAAATTATAGAACTTATACCAAGATATGAAAAAGAAATAGAATCAAATGGTTTGACATTTTACAATAATTATTAAATATTAAAAACCCATTCGTCAATAATAGAATCTAAAATTGAATAAAATGAAGAGGAGAATATTCACATTTTCGGATAAGTTATTTACTGTAAACCCATATACAATTGTGATATAGACACATAAGTATTGTAATAAATATTAAATGATAGTAGCAGTATTATTAAATTAAACAAATTTATTTATAATAAAATTTGTCTTATTTATTTTTTAAGAGAATATATTACATACATGACACCCTTTTGAATATAATATACACATCAACTTGTTGAACATTTAATGGATTGATTTTATCAAATATATGTGGAACTCAACTAACTAATTGGGAATATATATATATATATATATATATATATATATATATATATATATTGTGGGGATTCATTTGGCACTATTATACAAAGGAATCTTCCCTTGTAGAGAAAGAGAAACACTGCTCATACAAAAAGATTTTTTTTTTTTTTCAAAATTAGTTTGATTATGATTAAATTATTGATTAATATTTTTTTTATTTACCAGTGACTATTAATGGATCGTATAACATTGTATGCTACGCAGCAATACCAGGAGTAGTCCTTACCTTTAAACATGCACTAAATTATTGTTACAGTATAGTTGGTAAAAATCGAATTCAAAACCTTCACATCAACTCTATGAAATGTAAAATGATTAACATTTCACAACTGATTGGCATAGATAATGCTTAAAATTCTTTTAATTATATTTCATTATTTAAATTAATTTGTAGTTTATTATTAGCTACTTGTTTGCGTTTAGGCCAAAATGAGATGATACGTTGATAGTGAAACTTTTACTAGTCCACATAGAAATATCAAAATCATCATACAATGTAAAGAAAACCCAAAATTTGAAAACCCAATTTCTTTTCCTTTTCCTTTTTTTTAATAAAATCAGGTAGAGTAAATCAATTAATTATAATATAAGATTTATCTAGTTATATATTTATAGTTGCTGGTTCAACTAAAAATTGATTGATCAAATATCTACTGGATATTCCTAACGTAATAAGCTAATAGTTACTCATTTCGGTTGTTAAATAGTTTGGTGTCAACGTATTTTGTTGAGAAAATAAAGTATTTTGTGAAGCGAAAAATTCAAGTTAAAAGAATTATCTTCGTAATGAGTCTCTGCAGTATATAACTGAAAAATATAAAGAATGAGCTATTCCGATACGGGTCAATTCATTATAAAAAGAAAAAAAAGAGAACTTTGAGATTTTTTTTTTTTTATAAAAAAAAAGGGGGTTTTAAAAGCACCCTCGATGTGTATAAATATAGTTGTTTTGCGTGATAGATGATCCCAGAAAAAAACAAATATAAAGTAAAAAGTAGAAAAGGAGGTAATAATAATATATGAAAGTGGGAAGAGCACTGTAATTGCAGAACAAATATGTATTTAGTGCTTTGAATGAATAATTATATTGGTTTGGTGTTAGATTAGCATTATCATCCTCAGCCAGTAGCGTTTCTCAAATTTTACCTGTAAAAATTGTTTCACTTTTTACTTTTAGAATGGAAAGTGTTTGTCGTATACCGTTTACAAATATTTTAATTTTTATTTATTGTGCTTGGAAGAACTATATTAAACACTTGAAATTTTATTTATATTTTTATATAGTATTTTTAAAATAAAAAATTAAACGGGCTCACTGTCTGTACCTTGCAATCTTTACGATGGCAGCAAAACCAAAAGTGAAGTTATGTTGGCACGGTGACGTTTTGGGAGATTCAAATGTTAACCAAACCCATTTTTTGGACGGTACTGAAACCAATTCTGGTTTCTTGATGTTTCCCTAACTCCCAAAATGATGTAATCTAATCTGCTTTCATCAGAACAGATCTTGAGAACCTAACCCATTCCCATTTTCCTTTTTCTTGCAAATTCAATTAGTTAGCCCTCAAATGTCAGAATTAAAGATTCGTGGTTGAAAATTAAAAATACCGAACAACTAGACTTACTACTAATTTATAGGACAGAAACTTAGGAACCTAATATCAATTTGAAGGGTATTTTTTGGTTTGACTTAGAAAATCCAATTTCCAAGTTTGATAAGAGAAAAGGGTAATGAAAAGGGAACCCTACCTCACAATGTCATATTCAAAAGCAAGAACTCAAGCCACGGATCATAGTTTTATCCATGAAGTGTGAGAATCCTAATCAAACCCAATTTCTTAAAATAATAATAATAATCAACCATCATTGTCACTAATTAATTTGGGGAAGGGGTAATACAGTTTTTGCTAGTGTTGGTAGGTGAAGGAGCACAATACCTCAAGGACAAGGTTTTTTAATTTTGAGTTTGATACATCATCTCATGCAATAATAATATACCCAATTTGTATCTAACTTTTTTAAGTAAAATACTCGGGTCTTATATGGAACCACTATTTTCATCTTTTCTTTTCAAGAAAGCAAGGACCAAAGTGTTATAAAAGGCTAAGGGTAAGTGAGAGCCTGCCAATAGAGGAAATGGTAGTTGTGGGACTTCAACTTCCTCTTTTAAAATATCACAAGAAAATGATAGAATATGAATACCTTGTTTGTTTTTGGAAGTGAAGCATAAGATAGTATTGAGAAAGGAGCAAATGTGGAACCCAATTTGATTTTTTTAAGTGATTAAAAAAGTTGGATGAACTGTTAAAAAATGAACAAATATTTTAAATATTATTATATAAGATATGGGTATCAGCATTATATATCTTATAATAGGCTGTGTAAGCAAGTAAAATACAAATCTAAGCTATCAAATAAAATGGAGTTGGTAGGTCCAGAGAGTACTGCAACTGATTAGATAAGCAACAAGCACATAAATTAATGTCAATAATAATACCTATCCAATTTTAAATTTTTCATGTACAATATCAGATACAGGAACATATAGTAACTCAAGAAGAAAAGCTTCTTCAACTGCGCATATCTCAATTATCAGTGCACATGGACAGCTTTGATGTGAAAGAATGTATCTAATGGCTAAACACTTTTCTTTTGTTCATTCCATGCAAATAGTTCACATCTGCAGCTTCTCCATGCACAAAATTTTACTGGGTAAATGATCCATTTCTCTTTCCTAATTTCTATTTCTAATTTACCCAAGTCCTAGATAATGATCTCTATCTGGTGCTATATGAACGTCTCTCAGAGCAAAATGTTAGTTTACAACACCTTAAAAGTACAATGTTTGATCTGCAAATAACAAATAACCATTCATATAAGTACAACAAAGCCGTAAAAATGATGTGAGTTTCTTTTCAAGACAATTTTCGTTTTGCAATACATAGATTTTTGAACCAAGAGCGCCCATAATAAGTTTGATTGTTTGCATACCAGGACCAAGATTGGAAAATAAAAGATGAAATGCATTTCCTGAATATGAAAATCTTTTCCAAATTAAAGAGCAAGATACTCACAGTAAAATGGCTAAGTGGCTTCAACAGCCACTCCAATGTCTAAACTTGCATATTCCACGACGATTTTCTTTAAAAGAATCACGTAGAGACTGCACCATGGAACATACAACGGGAACATTTCCCAACTCTGCATCCTTTTCCTGTAAATTTAATCTATTATTGTTGAAGAATATTATGTAAAACATATTGTGGGTTTGTGGACAGGATAGAGAGAAGTAATACCACTTCAGCAAGACGGTCTTCAAAACCCACAACATTAGCATTGGCAGGCATGAATATCTTTCTGTAAGCTGTTTTCAGACTCCTGATCTAGATCGTTGCCCAAAATTACAAGGTCATTCAAAAATTTGATAAGAACCAGGAAGATAAATATCACCTAATCTAGATGTCATCTGCATTCTCATTCTGTAAAGAAGTAAAATCAATAGCTAGTCCACAATAAGTTTCATAAGGGAAATAAAGGATGCATCTTTTCAATTTCTAAGACTAAAGAATATTTTGCAATATCTGAATGAATTTGTCTTGTTATTCCTATGAATCTTATTTCTATAAAACTGCAACTCATTATGAATGTCTTACAGAACTTATGCTTTTACCACTCCTGTATATATTCAGTACATGATCTGTTTCTTCTTCTAGCAAATCCAGTAAACAACCTATATGCCATAATGATTTTTCAATTTATAATGAATGTCAGCAAAGGGAAATGTTAATACTAAAATTTTAAAGCAAATACTGAAGCCTCAGTAATTCTTCATGAGTCTATCCTTAAACATGTTGTCATTCAGCCAGTAAATATGGGGCTGCACAAAGAATCCACTGACTCCGACCAAACCTGACCTCCTAGAATATCCCTCTCCCTCTCCACGTAGAAAACTAAACAACAACAAGAAGCTACCTAAGAAAACATGGTGGTACATTTTAGTTACATTACAGAGCCATCAGCAAAGAGAAATTAGAAACCTCTGTGGCCGTGAATCCATGCCGTCTAAGACCTTCCAAATTTAAACCACGGAGCTCAGCTCTTTCTCCAGTCACCATTGCAAACTTGGGGACATCTTGTGAAACCTTCAGCCATAAAAAAACAATAATAATTTTTATGACAACAATATTTGTATTCATATGCAATACATTCACTGTAGATATTACATCAAGTAAAACAGAAGGACTGTTCAACAAGATTTCTTTGTTCTGGAATTTTTTCTCCGTTGACACACCAATATTGTGCCAACTGAAACAACCGGCTATCCTTGTAAGACTTCCTTGATACATGATATTATCGTAAATAATGGAAACCCAAAAGCTGAAAATAAAAAAGATCATACCACAGATCCACCACCAATGAAGGAAAAGGAACCAATATGGCAAAACTGATGAACAACAATACCTCCAGCAGTGTGACTATGGTCCTACATTTAGCAGCACCTCCATCAAACAACAATCATAGCACAAAGCATTGCTATGAAGAATGATGCTATTGATATTGAATTTCCTGATTATTACTTGATGACTTACTTCCACAATGACATGGCCAGCTAGAAGTGTGCTATTTGCAAATATGTTATTGTTGCCAATATTGCAATCATGGGCAATGTGACAAGACCCCATGACGAGGTTGTTATTTCCTATAATCTGCACATATAATTCCTCGGATATTATAAAAATTCATGATCATAGCATATAAATACATGAGCAAAATTCCCATACTGTTCTATCACTTGACTTTGAAGATCGGTGAATTGACGTGTGCTCTCTGATTTCGTTGTTGTCACCAATTTCAAGAAAACATTCATCTCCTGGCTAAAAGTATGAATATAAAAACAAAGGAGCCGATTTAATTGGAAACAACCATACATACACTTAAAATCCCAAATCATACAAAAACACTGCTAGCATGCAAGAAATTACGCGTATTTCATATGGATGATAACAAATATATAAACCAAGATAAAATCAAAAGATAAAACTCGAGTGCTTACATATGTCATAGCATCAAGACAACTCTTTCATGCAGTAGCTAGAAAAATAATTAACTGTGAACCAAATTAAGCAACAGAATTCTGAACAGGAAGCAACTAACAAACATAACACAGAAGGTAAAAACATGATCATATGGATCTAATTCAGTATGTATATTTTTCAGATATTAAAATATTTGCAAAATTTGTACCAACCAGGGAATGAGTTATTATAAAAGGTCTCACATTTCCCAAGCCAACTGTCATCTCTTCAGTTATAATCAAGTTCAAGTTCTTTGAATGCCAGAAAAAGCTTAAACAACCAGATACAGCTAATAAAATGCAGTCAACTAGTGATTTAAATTTGGAAAAAAGCAAAAACCTTGTATTTCATATCTTGACATTTAACACCGACTACGGCATGATGACCAATTATGTTGTCTCGCCCAATAATAGTAACCCCAGGAAGATCATCCCCAACCACAGCACCACTGCCTGACACAGTATTGAAAAGAACAATGTAATTTCATGAAGAGAAACAAAACCAAAATGGGTGTATCAATTTGCAAAACATTATAACATCCATTAATGTAAAGTTTATAACTTGAACTCACGTCATCAAAATACACCGGTCCCCCACTTCAGTATTTCCAAAAACATGGCTACCAGGATACATTTGACAACCATTTCCAAGCTTAGCAGATGATCCAACGGAGCAGAAAGGACCAATAGAAACGCCCTGTAAAAGAATTCAACACTTCAGCAAGTTCTACGAAACATTAGTAGGAAAAAAAAAGGAACTCAGAGAGTGAACCTGGCCAATCACAGCATTAGCATGAACAACAGCGGAGGGGTGAATTAAGGTAGGCTTTTCCTCAGGCGAAGCTTCTGCTTTGATCTCGCTCGAAGCATCTGTGTTCAAAAATACAAAGACTTTGATTTAAGCACATTTTTTTCCTGCTTCAACATAGAATCAAAGGAGTTAATAGAGAAAGAGAGTTAAATACATGTGGAGAATAAACGCAGAGAGGGGGAAACAAGTGCGGAGGAAATAGGCCGCCGGATTTTGAGGAGGGAAGTCATCGAGTCAAAAACATTACTCTGTTAGTTTCTCCACTCCTACTCCAAAGCAACTAACCCCAAAACTAAACGACGACATAACCTTTGCTTCTGTCGTTGAACAAAAAAAGGGCAAATCCCATCAACTTAATTAGTATTTGATAGCTATTAGCCGATGAATGATGTATTCTATTATCATATTTTTAAATAAATTCAAATTTAAATTTGAATTAAAAATATATTCATAACAAATTTAAAAAAATATATAAATAAACTAAAAATAATTAAAATATTAGTAATTCCTAAACTCCCACAATTATCGAGTACCTACAAAATCATATTGTGGGATGCAAATAAAGATCATTTATTCTAGCTAATAATAATAAAGTAGAGTAAAGAAACATTAGGGAAAAAAAAAAGTAGCGGAAGAAAGACAATTTTACATATATTTTGTAGCGATTTTGAAAAAGCGATTCATCAGTTAAACCAAATATTCCCATAATTTTTTTTGCAAATAAATTTTAAAATATTAATTCATTCATTTCAATGTGAGAGAAATATCCATAATCCATAAGTATATGTAATAAATATGTATTGTATGGATGAAAAATAATACTCACATTGATGGATATGTATTTGAGAGAATAATAAGTTACTTGAATTTGAAGGACATTTTTCAAAAAAAAAGAAAATCATGTCTAACAACCTTACATCCATCAAGATATAACTGTACATCCCAAGAAACCATGACCCATAACCTAACAAGATATTAACTACCACTATAACTGTAATTTAAAAATGCTCCTACTAAAATCTCCTCTTCTTCCCTTCCCATCTGTACTGCTTTAACCTCTTTGTTGCTGTTCTTGTTTCTGCAATTGCATTTTCTCATCACATCCACAAGTTCAAGCACAATTGTTCGAATTCATGATTATGTCACCTTCCAACATCCTAAGTACCTTTACAAAGAAAGCACATTTCAGTTCATCAAGGAGCACAAATAAGTTTTTTGAGCTTCCGAAATTAGAATAATTCTCTAACCTGAGACATTCGAGGCCTCGTATTAGGGTCTCGGCAAATGCACAAAGCAGCACATTGCAGCATGTTATGCACTTCTCTTTCTGAATAGCAATTTATTAAACGCGGGTCTACTAGTTCATTTACTGCTTGCTTCTGTAGCAGTGGCCTTGCCTGCTCCAAATTTGATCGTATTATCAAGACACAATAAACCCAGAAAGAAAAGTAATGTTATTGAAGTCGTACCCATTCTGTTAGGCATTGTTGTCCTTTTGGTCGTTTTATATCAATAGCTTTCCTTCCTGTAACTAGCTCCACTAAAACTACTCCAAAAGAATAAACGTCGGCCTTCTCTGTGATTTGGCCACTTTGAGCATACTCTGGAGCCAAATATCTACATAAAAGCAGGATTTGTGGCTTAATCTGTTATCTTTATAAAGAGGGGAAGAGAGGAGAAAATTAAGAACAATCTAATAAGCATGCATACCCAAATGTTCCGATTATTCTTGTTTCCACTCCCATGTCTCCTTTTGGCTGCCACCTCGCAAGACCAAAATCTCCAACCTGAAATTGTGAAATAAAACCAATCCCAGTATGAACTTTTGTACCTAGAACTTGAAAAAGAAGTAAAAAGGCAAACATAACTATTGCCAAAATAATGACCAACCAATGGCTCGAAGTCATGAGTGATTAGGATATTGTTAGGTCTCATATCCCGGTGCACAATGCAACCCACTCTACATTCTTCATGAAGATATCTCAATCCTCTAGCTGCTCCAACTGCAATTTTTTGTCTTGCAGACCATGCTAGTGAACCTTCATTACGTCCTGTCAGAATACGAAAACTGCAAGTGAATATGTTGGTAAAGAAGACTGATCTATGTCATCTGTAAAGAGTGATATGCAAGCAACAAGAAACATTTTCATTTTAGGAACTTACCAAAAAGATGTGAATCTAAAGATCCATTGCAAATATATTCATAGACCAACAATCTTCTTCCATCCTCCACGCAAAATCCAATCAACATCACAACATTACGATGCTGAGCACAGTTCAAAACCTCAACTTCTGAGCAAAACTCAAGATCACCTTGTGAGCTAGCCAATTTATGCTGCTTGACAGCAACCACCTGGCCATCAGGTAAAATGCCTCGGTGAACTGAACCAAACCCACCTTCAGCCAAGAAATTTTCTTGTGAAAATCCATTTGTAGCTAATTCTAGTTCAGCGTAAGTAAACCATTTGGGAGGATTTCCAAATGCAGGAGCTTTATGTCTACATACTGAACATAATGGCGGAGGACCAGGAGGCACATGTGTAGACAAAGATATTGCTTCCCTCACGCTTTTGCTCAAGTTCAAATCTATTCTATGGTTCAGGACTCCAACATCCGGTTCTCTGTCTAATTTGGACAAATTGTCCAGCAAGCTTTTATACGTGAATGTTAGAGCAGCATTCCTGGATTTTTGGAAGCCATCCAGAAAAGGTTTTGTAATTTCAACACTGGAACTCAGACTATCATCCATCCATGGCTGAAAATACAATCTTGCAGCAGGAGTAGCCTGCAGCTCACTGTCAGTATCAGATTCAGACTCGTAGATACTTTGACTTTCCTCGGTAAATAGTAAATGCTCTTTTTTCTGGTTACCATAAATTCCTTTGAGAAAAAATGGTGAGGTCCCAGGATCTGAGCTTGATATTGAGGAGGTTCCAACATCTGTTACAGTCAGTGATGATTCATGATCAGGACTACTTGCAGGAGTTACATATGGACCTTTTAGTATACCATCTAGCTGATGATGATTGCTTTCTAAGTCCTTAAAAGATGCTTCTATATCAAATGATAATGGCCAAGACACCTCAGCTTGTGTTGTTGGCGATCCAATCAAATTCAAACGAAGCACTTTTGGCTCATTCCGTTTCATCACAACAACATTACATTCTAACTCCTCCATGCAGTGTTTCGTCTCATGTTTCAGATGTCTGTCAAGAAACAGGAATAGCAATTTTAGTTGAACTTAATACCAATTGGATTATTCAAAAGTTCAACTTAGTATCAATCAACTAGCTACAAAATTGCAAATTTTCATAATTCTAAAATGCAGAATAAAGCCTTATAAACTGATATGCAAGTGAACAAGGTTTACATTATATTACTTGTCCAATATGACCCAGTTTGAAGAAACTTTCTTGGCTTCAGCAGCTACAACTCCATATGGTGAACCAGAAACAACCTTGACCCTGATTTTTATCTGTGAAAAGGACCAGAATGAGTAAATACTCAGCAGTAGAATCTAAAAGTTTCTCAAGAAAAATAAATGCTGGACCTTTTCAGGATCATAGACACCATGAATTTGCCGCAACATCTCGGAGCATGAATCTGAGATATCATCTCTCTGGTCTAATTTGGTTCCTGATAATGACTTCCGGCTACCATTAGTGCAGTCATTGGTGAATCTTGAGAAACCCCACAAATTTTTACCTGAAAAGTTTTTCACCCACTTTAGCCATTATTGCAATTCATCAAAGTTACTGATGTCAAAACAAGTGGGATAACCAGGACTTCAAAACACAATCTTTATTAGTTATGATCACATAAATCAAGTTAATCATAGAATTTAATAAATTTGCAAACTTTATTGGTGCACATCGAGGATTTGCTGAATCCTACATGATATTAACACGTTCACATCAACAATAAATTCCTTATAATGAAAGAAAGAAATGGAACTAGATATGGCATTTTGATAATTTATTCCCAAATTGTCCTTTTGCTACTTTCTCGTGTTAAAAGAGCCAACCAAGTTGATAGAAGGGAAAAAAGCCCTCAACCTTCCTTACATGGTTATCAAATTTAATCCCTATCTAACAAAGTCAGAGGAGAGTCTACTGAGCATTAAATTGGCAGAAGAAGCAACAAAACAAATGATATATCAACTTCAAATTGATCGGAATATCATTGAATAAAATCAACATTTTGAATTTACTGAGAGGAAAGAAAAGAAATTAGGGAAAAAAACAAAAAAGAACATGAAAAATTACTTGAGGAGGGGTGAGCTGGGATGACCACCAGAAGCTTAATGCAATCCGCAGGTTGAACAACATGAGTCAAAGCCCAGACCAAAGCCCTTCTTGATATCTCTTTTGATGCCTTAACCGCGACCACCACCACTTTCCCAACAACCACATCTGAGCCACCTTTCAAATTCATATCATCAAACAAAAAAAGAGGGGAAAAAAATAAAAATCCAGACTTTAAACCCCTTCTCTACTCCACCTTGCTAAACAAACCACATGAAAAAAACCCAGATCAAAATTTTTCCTCATAAATAACAAATTTGCCCTTCGCATGAAAAGCTCTGCATTTATCTCATCAAGTGTCTGCACAGAAACCCATATACTTTCAAAGCGGTTGTGTTGATAAAAAGCTACAATTTTGCTAAAAGTAGAAGTAGAGGTCTAGCACTTCAAGATACTTTCCTAAGTGGGAATACAAAATACTAATTATTAGTATCTTTTAACATGAAAAAACACTGTAGCCAACTTTGGATCAAGCAAATCCAGATCAATTTTTGCGAGCACAAACACAAGTTCCTTTCATCGAAACTGAAGCTGCTTTTAAAATTTTGTTGATCATGTGAAAAGCGTGAGGTTAAAGAGAGCAGAAGTTGGTTTGCTGTGTAAAAAGCAGGTTGGAATAGCTGCTACAGTTTCTTGAACCGTTGATTTTATCAAAAGCTCCTTCGGCTTGTGAATAATTACAACGGACAAAGCGCCAAATGCTAATGCAGGAAAAGGAAATAGACAAAACGACAATATGAAATTCAAGAAACGACCCCTCTGGACACAAAATATAATAGATGAATTATTAGAGTTTTTAAACTTTTCAATTTTGAATTCTCTGTGTTAGGAGGTTCTGATAAAGACTTTCAGTGAAACAAATTAATTATAATAATAATAATAAATTGGAATTTTGCTTTGTATATTTGAAGAATAAAATAATAAAGGGTTGGTTAGGTGCTATGGAGGAAAGGAATATTTATATTGGTTTAAAGCTGACATTATTGCCATTATTTTATTTATAATTATACTGTTCTTTTATAATTTCTTCTAATTGAATTTTCCCAATTCTTATTATTTCTAATTTATTTTCTTAAACATGCTCATCAAAAACTTACAACACGCAAGTGTTTGTGTGTATGGCACTAATAACGAAAATAGATATTTTAGGCTTTTTTTTTTTTTAAAAAAAAAAGTAATACTAATTTTTTTTTAAGTGAAATTTCTATTTCATTAATACATAAAATTGCAATACATCATAAAAACTTAATTTTTTCAATAACGTTTCCAAATATTATTTCTCTCGAAAACTTGTGACCGCACTATTAAATTTCGTCGATAGAATATCATTTTCCATAATTAAAAATTAAATATTTTCAACCAAAAGAGATTAACAATCTATTTTATATTTCGACATAAAACAAGTAAACAAGAACACATAAATATAAAAATAACAAAAACTTCATAGACTAAACAAAAATATTTATTTGGGAGAAGAAAAATACTAGAGACAAACAAAAATTAGAAGAATCTAAAGTAGAAATTACCGCGGATCTTTAACTCACGCAAAAAAGTTTAGAAAAAAAAAAGTATATACTATATATTTAGGGTTGGGGCACAAAATACATTAATGCAAGGACATGAAATTAATCATTTAATTTTTTTTCCCCTTTGATAGGGCATAAAATGGCATATTGGTGTAGGACAGACAAGACCTACAAGCTTCTAAATTAGAGACAATTTTCAATGTATTGGTAACATCAATTGGAAATTTCCCTCTATCATTGTGTATTATTCAAGTTTTTCTTTATTTTATTATTAGTTTTATCAATTCTTTTTATTTTTTTATTTTTAACATATAGCTTTACCAATTCTACACCATACAACCAAACTAAAGGTAATGTATTATAACTTATAAGCCATAAAATATTATAAAAATTTACTTATAATGTTAATAAAATAATTATGTTTTGTATTCACAATTACATTGCATCATCTCTTCTTGTCATTGTGACTTTTTTAGATCCATGAATATTTCATTTCTTTTTATAAAAAAAAAATATCTAAAATTTTATCAACATGGCCTTTCAACATAAGTCTATTTCCATTTTTTAATATGTATGCAATTGACTGATCTCTCATAATAAATTATAAATATTGTATTTATTATCTTTTACAACATTAAGTTGCAATTTTTAAAACAAAATAAAATAATAGAAATGACATAATTTAGTGTTGTTGGACGAAATTATTTGTATACTTTTAATGTTATTAGATGGATCTGCTCATTTATATTTAAATTACTTTTTTTAACGTGTGTTGCATGTAGTTATCTATTATCCATTTTTTATAATTTTATTTTAATTAATGTATATTTTTGTATATTATTTCAATTTTTAATTTCGTAGTGTATTTTTTTAAATGCATGCATAGTGTATTTTAATTATTATTTTAAAAATTCATTTTAAAAAAATTATTTTATAAAATATATATAACTCTGGTGTCAATACAATATTTGTGAGGAAGTTATTAAATTGTACAAATACTATATGAAGTTGTAAAAAAAAAAAAAAATTAGGCAAATTCTATAAATTATAAAGAAAGATACTAAATATTTATAATTATTATTTTAAAATAACGTAATATTCCTGTGTGATAAAATTAAATTCTCTAATTTAATAAACATTTTAGTAAAGATACGAAGTATTTTTAATTTGTATTCTAGTTGAAAAAAAATATTTCTTAGGAAAAATGGAATTCAAATGTATATAAGTTTCACATAATAGACAAAATTATATATAGTTTAGATTAGAAAAAATATATAATTTAGTAAACTAAAAATATCCTACCAACAAATGTTATTTGTATTTCAAATTTGACCATTCAAATTCAAAACTAAAAGAAACGATAATTTTTAGAAAATTTAAAATTTTAAGAGGAACATTTTAGGAAAAAATGTTTCTCCTTATTCTTTTTTTAGTTAATACTATTTTTTTTTTTACATGCATTGTACGACTGTACTTATGATAAGTACTCATTATTTAATTTTTTATTAATTTCAATTATATTTATTGATCATATGTATTATTAAGTGATTAATCTTTTGATTTGAGTAAATAGCACAATTTTTCAATTTATGTATTAACTGTCATTTGAATATAGTACATAAATATATATTAAAACAAAATGTAATATATAAATTTAGATTTATATATTTATTTTTTTTTCACATATATTCTAAAAATAATTTAATATGTAAATGTAAATTTATATATTTTATATTAAATTTTTTATCTATAGTATATATAAATGTAAATTTAATAATAATAATAATAATAATATTTATTACTATTATCCAAATGTTAATTTGTCTTTTATTATTTGAATATAATTGATTAATTATAAATAATTATACTATATTTTTATTAGAATGTGATTTGAATTTAATTAATTATCAATTAAAATATTATTTTTCGTTAGAATATAATTTAAATTTCATTACTTAATAATTAAAATATTATTTCATATTAAAATATAATTTAAATTCAATTATAATTAATAATTATATAGAGACAATTTTCTATAAATTTAATTTAAATTTAGTTAGTTCATTATTATAATAATGATGTCAAAACAACTTTCATATTAAAATAAGATTTAAATTTAATCAATTAATATAAATAATTATATAAAAACAAATTTAATATCAATAATATAGATTTTATAAGGACATTTTAAAAGAAGAAAAATGACCACATTTTCATTTTTATATATAATATAAATAAATAGAAAAAAAAATAAACCATTTAGAATAAAAAACAAAAGGAAGTGGAAGAGGAGACTTCTATTCCATATTATGATATAATAAAAGAAAACAACAGTAAATCAAGTTTGACTATTTCAGTAAAGTTAGATGAATCTAATAGTGGCTTGTGCCCGTTCAAATTGAAAAAACCAACAGTTTCACCACGGGTTAATCGGAACTGGCTCGCCCAGCCCAGAACCGTGAAGGGCATTGTCCAGTACAAGTTCTAAGCTACCATGATCCGTCCTAAAACATAACCGGTCGAAAATCGGCCAACTCGCATTATCAAAATCTAACTGCTTGAATTGTTGGGCCACTAATTGTTGAAAAAACCATTGTGAACCATCTGGCCACCTTGGCTAACGACCGTCGAGGGGAACCGAGACAGCCTGCAGGTTTAAACGGCGAGCCACAACGAGCCGTCCATTTGAATGGAATAGATTTTGTTTTTTTTTTTAATTTTGGACAATTTTGTCATCTCAACACCTTTAACAGTTATTTCTCGATAATATTTTACGTCCGATAAGTTACAAAATTTCTCTATAAATAGCAGGTCATTTGATTATTTTTTTCACACCAATTCTCTACTACTCTCATCTAATTTCTTACTTAGTGCTAATTTATTTTAGCTCTTTTTAATTCTTAGTACTATTGCTCTCTCAAATTTATTTAATTTTTTATTCATTCAATTTAGAAAAATGTATCAATCCGGATAAGTGTCGTAACCAAAGGAAGAGGTAAGGAACCAAAAATTCGAAAAATTGAAGACCGGATAATGCACGATATTTTTACTTTTCCTCTAAATTTGACAATAGCCGAAATGTATATTGGTGGGATTAAAATAAATTCTACGACACCGGTGGACGACTTCACGACTAAAGAACTGTTCACCAATTAATTGGAACCGGCTTGCCCCAACCTGAAAAAAGAACTATTGATCCGGTTCCGTCTTCCCTGTTTGAACTGTAAACCGCTAGTCCGTGGTCCAAATCCGGTCTAGCCCAACCGTAGACAAGTCGAGATGAAACTGAATTATAAAAATTAAAATTGAAAATTATTGATATAATAACTTCATACGTATTTGGCATTATATTATTATGGGAAGGTGAAGGATTAAATATAGGACAACCAAGAATCAACACATAAAATAACAACTTGCAAAACTTTTTTTGGAGATTGAGCAATTTAAAATGCAAATTTCTTAAGAAACAGAAAAAATGGGTTCCACAGTCACAAAGTGACACATGGGTTGCTTTTTTTTTTCTCCTTATATGGAACAAAATAAAATAAATTATTGTGATGATGCTCTTCTCCCTTTTATCAAGATTCTATTTTGGCAGCAACCAGAAGGGTTACTGCTTACCTGTTACAGAAACAATTAGCCAAAAATGTAAATGTATGTATATATACAGCTATTGTATTCTATTTGCCGCTCCATGAATCTGAATTTGTATATGCATATACCATCCTTGATTTTAATTTTAAATTGAATTATTATCATTATTATTATTATTATTAGGATATATAAACCTGAAGAATTATATAGACGGTAAGAATATTTACCATTAAATATGTTATATTTTTGGTTTAAAAAAAAAATTAGGGAAGTGCTGCTATAACTATAAGCACGTACTTGAGAACGATATTATAGGGATTAGATTAACAGCCACAAGCATTTAAACGTAAGTATTAACGCAGAGTAAGCAAAAAATTTCTTCAATCAATCCAACTTCCTTTAAAATTTTTTAAAACCTGAGCTCCAAATTTGAATCCTTTAGCTTAAAATC
The DNA here is from genome assembly GCA_948099555.1 of Croton setiger. Classification (NCBI taxonomy): domain Eukaryota; kingdom Viridiplantae; phylum Streptophyta; class Magnoliopsida; order Malpighiales; family Euphorbiaceae; genus Croton; species Croton setiger. The sequence goes on from CANUEY010221510.1 coordinate 91,907, forward strand.
CAGATTTTATGAACAATTTGTATGCCCAGCTCAAACTTCTTGTAGCTTCAGCTTTCTAATTTATTAAAAGTTCTTTAAAAAAAAAAAAAACAATCTCCAATATTTAATTAATGTCAAAGCTCCAATACATATCCGATTTGTCCAATATTTAATTAATGTCAATACTAGGTTGCTTCTACTTAAAAACATTATTATTAATAAATTAGTTTAGTCAACTATATGTATATATAAATTGTCGTTCGAGTAAAAGATAATTTATGCTAACAATAATGATAATGGTTCAAGATTTAAATAAGCTTGAAAATGCAGTATTATAATTAGCACTAATTAACCAAATAATAACAAATTCTTTAGTAGATTAACCAAAATATTGATAATTGTATTTAGTTCTCCACTTCTTTAGCTAACATTAACAACTTATTAGATTGTTGACCAACTCCTTTGTTGTGGACCAAACCTTTCCTTCCAAAATTACTGATTTTACTCTTTTAGGGCTATAGATTTGGGTCATGGTTGTGTTTATGCACATGTCTTTTGGCCAAATTTCGATCTTTTTCTAAGTTAGGTACATCTAAATAACACTTCTAGAAATGGGTTTTGACTGACTTGATTTCTATTTGACTTGTTTACTTATTCAATCCAATTGATTTGGCAGCAAAATTATTTGATTAAAGATGTTATCTTATATACATATTAGTAATCCATAAAGCAAAAAAGAGTAAGAGGCCAAGTGACCAAACGTCAAAACAAAATTCTTCACCTACTTCGTTGATTGATTGAATTTGAATTTGAGTGTTAGTAAAATTTAATCCTTAGGAGGAATTCCATAAAAGGAAAATCATAAGTGGATTTTGTGAGGAACTGCCAAGGACTATCGTTAACTTATAATAAAAAAAAAAAAACCATCTATGTTTTAAGAAAAAACGAATGCATACTAATAATTTGAACATATTTCAGAAATTTTTTAATTTAAAAAAATAAAAAATAAATAGAAACGAAGAACATCGGCAAATCGTCAGCAACCCACTCCCTCACAATTACACTGCCGCTCTCTGCCACTTGCAATCAACTGATAAACGAAGGGTACTGGTCAACAACCAAGACGTCAGCGAGTTTTCCGGTACCATCGTCATCAACGTTGCATGGCCAAAAGTAGTTAAAAAAAGCATTGGAAAAAATTGAAAACCTTGAACTCACTTACTGGAAAAATTGGAAGATCAAGGTTTTTCATCAGTTTCTTAACTCAATCGAGTGCTTTTGTTTGCGATTATGTCAACTATCAAAAGATCTTTTGTTTCAATGAGTTTCCCTTAAAAAATATTAGAATTCAATGAACATAGGATATGAAAATCTATAGAAAATGCCGAGATTTCAAAGGTCGTTTCCAGTAAGAATACAACCAGATTCTTGGAGATAACTGTTGTTGATGACTTGCAGAGAGATATTCCGACATTTTTATGTATAAAAATGGCTGAAACACATGAAAGCAGTAAGTTTTAAAGTTTATCGAAAAATGGAAATTGCTGCCTGAAATCGGATCTAGAGTTTCACTAGAAAATTATAGGCTACTGAATTGTCACTGGTAAATTGTTGTAAACTCAAAATACATCCTTTGTAAACATATAGAAAAAAAAAAAAAAAAAACACTCATGAATATCCTTTCTTTCCATTATTTTGTTGAATCTTAATCTTTTGCTTATTATTTTAATTTTGATGGTTGAATCCATATATCATGTATATTCCATCCCCGAACTTATATACGAAACGTGAGGCATGTTTTCAATTGGGCCTCATTGTATGGGCTTTCTTTTGTTGATACGGGTTTCCTTTTAGGGAAAACCCCTAAAAGACCTTCATTTAAAGTTTTTAAACAGAAAGAACCCTTTTAAATTTTAGAGACTAAAATAGCCCTTTTTTAGGTTTTAAGGTGACTAAAACACACAAACTGAACCTCCTTCCTCCGCAACGCAACCAAAGAAATGGCAATATCACCACAACTCTCTTCTTGATTCCACCGCCTATATTTTCTCTCTTCTTACACTACATTTATCATTATTCGAATTGAACCTTTTCGATTTCAATTTTCTTTGTTCAATCTCAATTTTCTTCTATTATTTTCACTTTTTATTTTAATTTCTTTCTCAAATCAATTTTGTTGTTCGATTTTGATAATCAGTTTCTATGATTACGTTCGTCTATTGTTTATAATGGTTTTAATTAATTTTGTTTCTAATTTTAGTTTTTAGTAGTTCATTTTTCTTTTAATTTTGATAATGGCAGTGGTTAGTTACTAAGCAATCAGAGAATAATCAAGTTCATTCTCTATAAATAGAAACATTTCTCAGTTCATCTTCTCTGCGAGTTCATGCCAAAGTCGACCAGTCACGACTGCAATGGCGGTGGCTACGATGTAGGTGATTGTGATGGTGATGGTTGTGACTATGGCGGTTATGCTTTGTGTGTATCGTTCGAATATTGTTTCAAGTTTTCAGTTCTCTTCTCGTCGACCATGAATTTCTGTTTTTCTTCACATCATCCTTTTCGTTAATTCTTTGCTAATCTCAAATATGCTTAGTTACTTTGATTTGTAATCTACGATTTATTTCTGCTTTAGAGGTTTCATATTTCTCTTAATCCTCTTTATATAAGGATTAAGCCTGGTTTCTATTCCATTGGTTTGGATTTGTGTGATGTATTGATAGATGAGTCAACTATGTTTTTTTTTTTTATCATTTATGGTTAATTATGGTGACTCGACATTCAATAATTGTTCTTAAAAATACAACAATGATGTTTGTAATTTGCAAAGATTTGTCAAATTATGTTGTTCATTTTTTAGCCACATAGTCTTTTGTAGTTGAACTAAGTTTGATTGATTAGAATCTGATTGTGAACAAGCATTGTACAGATTAAAGAATAATTTATAAATAGTTTATGAATAGATTATAAACATTTATGAACAGTGATTATGTATTATGAATAAATTATAAACCATTTCTAAAAGTTCATCAACAATTTGTTTTAGAGTAATTTTTTTATAAAAGTAGTCTTTAATTTCAGTTTATTTAAAAAAAAAATTATTTTAAGCCCTTAAAAAAATAAAGGAACACTATCAGAAAAAAATTATTATAGAAAAGTCTTTTTTTTTTTCCTTCTAATCTTCCTTTTAATAAGGAAGGACCAACGTTGGCCTACTAAGAAAATTCAAATTCTAGGACCGAGTGATCTCATCTGTGTTTCCAAATAAAAAGCACGCCGCCGCTATAAAACGGTGTGCTTAACGCTTAACGGTCAATATACAAGCAAACACAGAAAATGGGAGCGGGCGATGAATCCAGCTCCAAAGCTGCTCCTGCCATATCCCGATTGAAAAGGGAAGACTATAAGCGAACTAAACACGACTCCCACTTTTCCAAATGGCAGGTTTGACCTTTGCTCCGATCCAGTTACGATCATTAGCAATTCTCGCTTGTCTTGAGTTTTTAAACTGCATAAATTTCGGACAGTAATTTCGGACTTTCGTTTAATTTATATGCTGGGTTTTTTGTTTTCAGGTTCTAATTGGAGCTTCTGATTGGGAAGATTATTCTCAGGGAAAGGAAGGAGTGGCTAGATACAGGGTTCACAATTTACCTACAAAGTCAGGTCCCGGTTTATATGAGCTTGGTATAGCAGTGACTCGTCGCGCTGGGTCTGATATTGGCAAGCTTGACCCAGATGAGATTGTGGTGGTTTATCTTGGCCAAGCTGACAATGTCAGAAACCGGCTGCAGCGTTATGGCCGTTCAGGTGCTCATTTGGGAAATAGCTATGCTAATAATGATTACTGGAATGATTATAAATTTGAATCTGAGCAAAAGGGTCCTGGCTTGTTTGAGGAGATATTTCAAAGAGGTCACTCCATTGTATTTAGATGGGCTTCTGTAAGTATTGCTGCTTCCATCGGTATTAAACTTAATTAATTTGCTTAATTTGATTTTAGTATTGTCGAATGGTTGATTATTAGGCACTGAATTTTGTTTCTGAACGACCAAGCTATCAAGTTTGTACCTTGTGAAATTATTGAAATGCGATGTTCTTTTTGGATCAGATATTGCATATTTGCATTCACTAATCATAGATTCTATTCCAATCATCAATATAATCTATACTAGCTTTTCTGCAAAAATTTGTTTAGTGATTTCTGTCCCTCATTCGCGGGGAAGTGATGTTTGCTGAATACCTTTTACCTCTAAATACATTCATTTTATATGAATAGTATAGAGTGTTGCTTGACCAGTTCACTTGATCCAGTTATATCAAACCATTAGGGTGCCAATTGTGGCTTATAATATTTTGGTTTTGGGTTTATATTAATCTGAGTATTGATTGAAAAGTTGCACTTATCTGAAAGCATCAGGCTGCAAATTCTGGTTGTCTGTTTATGCCTGTCATTATCTTTTCTGAATGAAAACAGATGAAGGATAAGAGGAGAGCTGAGAAAACAGAAGCTCAGCTGCTTGACACTTTTGACTATGCATGGAACAAAGGCAGTAATGGTGTGAGGCGTCCAAATGATATCCTTCAGAAACTCAGTAAAATTGCTTCAACCAGCAGCAGATTTTCAACTATTTCCAAAAGGATTCTATTTCTAGCTCCAGGTCGAGTCGGAATCAGAATTGAAGCAAACAAGCCAATTTCACAACAAAAATGTACGACTATTCAAGAGGATGAGGATGGCAAAAGCTTCCTTCAAAGAATTTTCAAATTTAGCAGATTCCAGCCTAGATTAGTTTCAGACAAATGTGACTTTAACGAGGACTTCGTTCACAACATATGTGGGTTCATCATGAATGATGGAATTCCTTGTAGACAGCCTCCAGTTAAGGGGAGAAAGAGATGTGAAGAGCACAAAGGAATGAGAATTTATGGATTCAGTAATTCTAATTCAAATGCAGTAGGGAATTCAGATAAGTTGTCAACTCTTAATTCGAATTCAAGCATTCGCAATGAGGGAGACAACAAAATTGCATGTGGTGTAAATTTAGGAGATGGGAATTTCTGCAGAAGGCAACCAGTCTCAGGAAGGAAAAGATGTGAAGAACATAAAGGGATGAGGATTAAGAGCAATGTCCATGTACCCAGTACTAGTTCTGGTAGCTTGACAGAAAACAATGCTTCATCTGAAATCAACAGTGATCACAACAAATTGCAATTTCAATCTTCAAATGGAAGTTGTATCAACGACTTGCCTTCCACTATTTGCGGAGTTCCGTTAAAGAATGGCTCTGTATGCTTGGAATCACCTGTCCGTGGAAGAAAGAGATGTGAGCAGCACAAGGGAATGAGAGTGTCCAGATCCTGTAATTGAATTTCTAACATCTGACATTAGATAACTGTTGTATTATTACAGAAGGTTACTAATTTATTCAAATTTGTTGTGCTTGCGTTGTCATAAAAGCTTGTGATCCTTAATGAAAATAGCTTTTCTTCAATCAAATTGTGTTACTATAGAGTAATTTCCTGCACTTGATATAATTTGGCAAGAGCTTTTATGGCACTTGACTGATAGGTGGCTTGATTGCAAGTTTTAGCTGGAATCCTGGAACTCTATGTTGACAATACATTGGGTATCATCAGTATCACCATGCATATTTTTGCTCTCATGGGAAGTTCAGGATTACACTGGTTGTCAAAACTTAACTTATCAATATATGAATGGAAATTTGATTTTACGTAAACACGATTTAAATAGAAATTCAAAAAATTCAAACAAATTTTATATATATACACACTTTATTTGATATTGGTTAAATCAGGCATACACCCGCGTGATAGTTATGCAATTTTCTTTAATAATAAATACGTTATGTTATCAATAAGTATTTATTTAATTTTGCATTTTTATATAGTATATTATAAATAAATTCAAAAACATTTATAAATTAAAATATCAATTCATTTATCATGTTTTCAAGAATAGTATATATTTTTAACCAATTATGTTTTATTAAAAATTTAAAATATTATTACTTTAATCAATTTGTGATAATTAAATTCATAAAATAATAATAAAATAAATTCATTTTAAATTATTAACATTAACTAATTGTTACCCAAGAGAACATGAAAAGTATTTATATACTAAATACAAGTATTTTAAAAATAAAATAAAAATCTCAAAATTACACAAATTTTTATTAGACCATAATTGTGCCACATTATCAAATAATCTTCCATTTTTATATATTTTATAAACATGGTTTAAAATAGATTTAAACAAAATTTAAGCAGCTTGAATATAATATATTTTATTCGATATTGATTAAACATGACTTAAAAAAGTCTTTAAACCAATTCTAAACAACTTTTATATACAGTGTATTTTATTTAACATTAATAAAATATGGTTTAAACAGATTTAAAATAAAATTTAAATAGTATAGTTTTTTTTTTTTTGTTAACCTTTTCGTTTTTGCCATATATATACTCATCTATATATATATATACATACATACATATACATATATATATATATATATATATATATATATATATATATATATATAATTATTTTTAATTATATTTATTTTAGAGTAATTGAACAATTTTATTCATGAAGGGTGTTTTCTGAAAATGAATTGAATAATAGAAATTAAATAATTAAGTTTAAATAACATATCAAAATATTCAATATATATAAAATTTAAAAATAGAAAAATTTAATTCATTAATTTTATAGTATTAAAGAAATTTTTCCATTTTAATAATCCTAAAAATAGGCATTACCTTCAAAATAAAATTTATGTACCAATAGTGACAAGTACTTTTTAACTTTTATTTAAAAATTAGGTAAACATTCAATCATAAAATAATGTATTGAAAATCAATTTCACATGAATCATACACACAATTAGGGACTTAAACTTCATTTTATCTTTTTAATGAGCTGAAAAAAAAAAAAAAACCTATATATATATATATATATATATATATATATATATATATATATATATGATTTTTAGTAAGGAGTAAATTGCATCCTAAATTGACCCAAAAATCAGCTCCAAACCAAATTGGTTCGGAAGGGGGGCATTTGGAAGACAAATAATAAACATGAATATCAAAATAATAAATAAATAAATAATGATATTGAAAATATATTCTGAATATATATTTATTACACCTTCAGATGAAAATAAATCAAATAATAAAAAAAAGAAAATAAAAAATTAAGGACACTTGTGTCTGCCACCGTGGGTGGTCATGTTGGCATAACAAGGACATGCATCATAGTTACCGGCGGTTCCCGGCGGAACGCAGTTGCAACGAGCACAGCACGTCCCACATGCTCTCTTGCACAGCCGAGGTCTTGACGATAATTGACATCTTCCGGCACAAGCTCCGTCGCAATCTCATATTATTTGTTCCCGATATCAGACTAATTATATATCATATATAGCAAATTATTCTACAAAATTCGAAAAGAAACATATTTTGCAGACATATTATATACTTACCTATTTGTTGAGGCGGAGGTGCAACCGGAGCATCCACCACGTTTTGGATCACCTGAAAATTAATTTGAGATTTAAGAAATGCTGATTATAAGGAATTCGATAAAAATTAAATATTCTAATAATTTAGATTAAGGAACTGAGAATTTACCCTCTGATAGTTATCAAAATCAGACTGAACGAGATGGTAAAAAACAGCTAGAGGAAGAACAACGAAGAGAAGAGTTTTGGGTATGGCCATTGCTTCAATTTTTGGTAAAATGTGAGATGAATGGGGGGCAGTATCTTGCTGTATTTATAGCTGGTTGGAGGTTAATTATATGGCACAATTATTATTATTAATTTCACAAAAAAACAAGTTTTTATTGGAAATACACGGTTGAGTCCAAGAAATGATTACTCAAATTAATTATCCATTATCACTAATTAATTATCCTTATTGTTCTTATAGTTTTCGTTTCGATATTTTATCTCAACAACAATATAAGGTCAAATTTGTCAAAGTGAAACTTTGTTTTGCTAATAACAAGTTGTGTTTTAAAAATATTATTATTATTATTATTATTATTATTATTATTATTATTATTATTATTATTATTATTATTATTATTATTATTATTATTATTATTATTATTATTATTAATTAGGTACTAAATGACTTAGAGAACAGAGAGTGTTGACTAGACAGTGGAACCGGATTTTTAAACATCTTTTAGCTTTAAATTGGTTAAAATGATATTGTTTAAACTTTCATATAAATGGGTACCATATACTAATAAAAAATGAGAGAGCATGTTATATCAAATACAAATTTATTATGATATCCGAGGTAAATTTGAGTCTCCCCACCACTCTTTTCCGTCTTTTTAAATAATAGTTTGGAGGAAAATTTTTAACCGTATGTTAATAAAAATTTGAGAGAATATTTTATACCAAACACCAATTTATTACTTTATAAGTTACTTTTAAATTAGTTTTTCTTAACATTTTTTATTAAGTAGCTTAAAAGTTGAAAGCAGATTAAAATTTAAGGCATAAGTTTAACCACACACCTCCTTAAGCCAATTTGAAAATTTTTATTTCAATTTAGTCCTGCTTTTTGCTTAAGCTTTCTTGTATTTATGTCTTCAAAATGCTTAACAGAAAATTGGTTAATAGAATAAAAACTATATGGATATTGAGTATTTGGTATTTTAATGTTTCCTTACGAGTAAAGAGCACGATTTCAATTATTTATAAGATACGTTACAATGACATAATTAGGCTATTTTGGTGGATTTGAGCTTATATGTCACCCAAAAGAAAAGAAAAGAAAAGAAAGAGCTTATATTTTGTCACTAAGAATATCAATATAATGTCCAGCACATTGTTTTCAGCTGCGTTTTGGTCACTTTCAGTGCTGTTTAGAGTATATTTTGGTTGTTATATGTTAAGGGCAATCCAATTATAAGTCTTTTGTTAGCTTTTAGTAATCTTAGTAGTGGTCCTGATCTTATTAATTTTAACCATTTTCATAACTTTCATAAAATGTTAAAAAGTCACCACAATAGTTTAAATGATTTTTTATATATGATTATTCAAAACGTTAAATATTTTCGATATTATATTATTAATCTAGTAGTATAGTTTTTTACGGAATTCTATTATTTTTGAATAATTATTAATATTTTTAGTACACAAAAAATTTTAGTGTAGCCTTCAAAAAACAGTTAATTAAAAATGCTTCATATATGCTATGAATAATAATTTTAACATTAAAACTAATTAAAAGGCCAAAAATTACCTAAAAACTTATTATCAAACACAATCTTTACAATAGGAATTCCTTAACAGCTATTTTACATGATCTAAATCGAGTTTTGTAAATAGATTACTTCATAAGAGCTAAACTCGTCTACAATATAATTAAACGAGAAGGTTACATATATTTTCCTAATTTTGTTTATTTCCTTGACTAATACATATTTCACATGTACATATAAATATAGATATACAGTGGACTGAACAAAGGATGCACAAATATTTAACTTGATGATAAGTTCAATTTCAAGGACACTTAAGTCGACCACCGTGAGTAGTCATGTTGGCATAGCAAGGGCAAACCTCATGGTTGCCGGAAGTTCCCGGCGGAACACAGTTGCACCGAGCACAGCATGTTCCACATGCCCTAAGGCACATTTTTGGTCTCCCTGCTAGCCGGCACCTATTACTACAGGCCACACCACAATCTGAAAATAAGCAAATATAAATTTTTAGTCAAATTTAATCGTTTCAATTTAGAGATTGATGAAAAATAAATAAATTGCAGTAAGTTTTTTTTAAAAAAAAAAATAATTGTACGGTCACTTCATTAGCCAAATTATTTTTGGATTACTTATAGTATTGAATTTCTAAATACATAAAAAAAATATTTTCGAAAATAAAAATACGTCATAAATTAAATACATTTTAAAAATGATATATTTACTGTGTTATTTACGTTATAAAAGTAATTTGCATACAAATAGAATAAAATATAATAAATATATTCATTTGAGATAATTTATTTTAAAAATTAAAAAAAAAAAGTTGGGTACAATTTTAAAGTTACGGGAGAGAATTCGAAATTTCGAACCACCTATCTTTACTGTTAATTAATATACTACTTCAACAGTACGTACCAATTTTGGCTTCCTGAGTTGTGTTTTCCTATAGAATCATGCAAATAAGAAAATTATTTAATTATTTATGACAGTAAACTAAAATAAGTCAAAAACAAAGGAGGAGATGATCAGAACACGAAACGGTACCGTTTCATTTGCTTTGGCAAGATGAAGGATGAAAAGGGCGATGAGAAGGAAAAAGATCAAGAACTTTGAAGAGTTGGCCATTTTGAAATATGATAGACATAGACTTATTAACTAATTTAACCAATTTATATAAACGGTGTGTAAGTGAGAGAAATGGAAAGAAGAGGACAATGCCATGGTTCGCACGTGTAAGGAAAGGAAAGAGTGGTGGCACGTGAATGTTGAAATTTGTCAAGTATATGAGGAAGATAGCAATACAGCTAATAATGGGAAAATGCCAATTTTATTTTTATTATAAAAATTAACTGAACCGTTACTAAATGTGATGAATGGAATGAAGAAAAAAGATACGTAATATATAGCTCTCATTTAAAAGTATTCAACTTTAATTTCTTTTTGAATTGAGTTATTCATTCAATTTCTTCAAACAATTTCATTTCATCTAGAAGAGAGACTAATTAAAATATTTATTGTTTGATTTACATCATATGATCGCAATATATGGAGTCAAATCTAACATTAAACTTTTTTAAAAAATTTATAAATTAAGTTTAATCGGTTTAATGATTAGACTAATAGTTATTCAAAATATTTAAATTTGTCATGCGGTTGTCGTTGAGTTCAATTACAATGACTATTAAATTTTAATTAATTTTTTTTAAAAACTTAATGAATTTAAATATAAATTTTATTATAAATCTTAATAACCTAAAAAAATAAAATGACTTATGCCCTATATTTTTCAACTTCCAACACTTTTTATGTAAAAAATAATTTAAATATGGTATATTTATAATACGTTGACAAAATGTTTATAACTAAAATTAAATGAAATATTTTATATTAAACCCGTTACTCTCTTAATGGGTAGAAAGCCCAATACTTCAAGTAGAAAATTAGCAGAAAGCCTACTCAATAAACAAGTCCAGCCAGAAGAGATGACCTAGAAGTCAGTTTTAGGCTTTACTGATGATCCGATCTGTTCGCGAATTAGTCAGTGTTTGACTCGATTTAAATTCATTTAAAAATAAAATGTGCTGACTTATAATTAAATAAGCATTAACGATTCGAAACTTTAAATTTATTAATAACTCATTTAATTTTATTTTTATTTAAAATATGTATTAAATTAATATTTTTAGTTCGTAATTTTATATTTATTACAATATTCTGACTAATCAATAATTTGTAATTAACTATTCACTTGTAATTTCTTTCTTTTTCTTAAAATTAACGAATGAGCTTGAATATGATCATATTCGATTTAGTTAAATTCCCCAATTCTGAAGAGACTTACCAAAAAAATTATAATGGTTTTAAAATTTAGGCCTTTAAAATATAAATTTATAATAAATTGACCTTTTTATTTTGTATTTTTCCCTACTATTACATATCTCCACACAATATCTTGATTTTTAGCAATACAGTTTTATAAAAATTCCATTTCACTCGTAAAGATAATTTTAAAATGGGATTTTGGCTATGAACTTGTATAAAATGCCATTCACTCGAGTCCTTCTCACAAATTTAATTTATTTTATTCCATAATGAGAAATTTCACAAGAAAATAACAATCTAGACTACATATGTATAATTACCACTATAATAATATTTTAATTTTGACATTTTAAAAATAAATTTATTTTCTTATTAACATGATCTCACTTTTTTTTAAAGAAATCATCACTACTAAATCCAAAGAACATTTTAAATTAAATAATTATTTAAATAATAAATAATTTATTATTTATTCATTACAGAAAAACAAAACTCACATCTACAAGTAAACAAATAAGAAAATATACAAATCAACATAAATTATTCAACTTTACATTGAAAATACCTTTATTCTCCTTTCTTTCAACTTTTTTTTTCTTGTAAAACCCAAACCAAAAACGACAACGCGTAGAATACGTAAAAGCAAAATCATCATTTAGAAACAATTCAAGGACACTTGCGTCTGCCGCCATGGGTGGTCAAGCTGGCGTAGCAAGGACAGACCTCATAATTACCGGCGGTTCCCGGCGGAACACACATGCAACGGGCACAGCAAGTCCCACACGCCCTCTTGCAGAGATTTGGCCTTGACGATAACTGACACCTGGCGGTGCAGGCGCTGCCACAATCTGATCATCATAAAAAAAATGCAAAACATGAATTAATTGAAATTAATTAACTTAAAAATTTCATAATAATAATATTATTAAAGCTTCATGTTCGAAACTTCAAATAATTTAATAATTATCGTTTACCAATTTTCTTAGTGGGAGAATAAGTTGCCTTCTGGCTTGACTCGACCTGCCTCACAATTCAAACGACTTGTCAATTTCAAACACTAACACAATAAAGCAAAGTAGTAGAAACGCAACGTAAAATAATCAAATAAGTGAAAAACGACATACCGTTTCTTGGCCAGCCTCTGCCAAATTGAGAAGAAGAAAAGAGATGACAAGGGAAGCAATCAGAAGCTTGGAGAAAGCCATTTCTAAGACTCTAATTAATTAATATTAAGTAAGCTTCAATATTTGCTTGCTATGAAACTCTCTAATTGGGGCACAGAACAGAAGGAAGGGAAGATGGTACTTATAGGCAGGGAAGGAATGGAAAAAGAAGGTAGGTGAAAAAGATGTAATAGACTGAAGGAAGCCAAAATGGGCTTATATTATTATTACAAGTGTCGAGTTGAGTTGTCAAGAATAATTTGGGTATTCTGGTGGAGAGTAAAATAGGGTTGGGAAGCATCTGGAACTGGAAATGGAAAGGGAAAGAAGTGTACTAAGTAAAGGTGTAGCCCACTTTTTATTTCATACCATTGTATAATATCCACCACCAATACAAATTTTTTATAATATATATCTTTTGTTGGGTTAATCTTCTATTAATTAGCTATAATGGTAATTTTAATGTTGCTTTGACTGGAATGGATTGGTTTCTGACTTTTAAAAAAAAAAAAAAAAATTCACTATCTATTTTATGAATTACAAAATAATATGTTTTATTCGGCAATACTTATAATAAGATATATAATGCAATATGCGTTATATATCAATCGGCAAAAAAACACATTAATGTGAGTTCAAAGTCGAGAGTTTGATTTTAATCCTCCTTATTTACAACCTCAACCTTTTAACTGTCCTAACTAACTTCTAAGTTTTTTAAGTTTATATTTATTCTTTTCCTTTCTCAAAACATATTTTTTGTAAAAAAATTTTTTCACCATTTTATCATATTATTTTCTATAATTAAATAATATTTATTTAAATAAATAATAAATATATAAAATTTGTGCATGAAATTAGGTTATGATTTTTTTTAGAAAAGAGATTAAAGTTAAATAATTTTTCATATTGAAATAAATAATAATATCAGTAAACACTGAGTATCTGAATACATAATTAGGCCAAACATTAACGTGATAATCTGCTAGAAAATATAAATGTATATTTTCAAATGGGAGCAGACCCAGAAAAGAGATAAAAAGAAACAACTCAGAACCAAAGATCTCACTCCAACCCCAAAGCAAATCTTGGCAATCACAAGGCAAAACCAACTGAACCCTTCATCCAAACAAGCCGAAACCTTGGACGGAGAAACCCGCACCCAACGGCCGTGCAACCCGCAGCAATGACGACACTATTATGTTTAGTTATATTAGCTACCCCTTTCTTATATGAAACACTTCTAGGAGTTGTACTTTTTCCATGAAAAATATAACATATAGGGTTTGTTAAGCCTATATTTTATCCCCACCTCTATAATTATAATCACTCCAACCATCACCAACCCAACCTAAAGGCTAAAGCAATTCTAATAAAAGAAGGGAAAAAAAAAAGGATACATTAGACATGGATACAGATCAGTTCGGACTGTGGCGGCGGGTTACGGTTCATCGGACGAAAGGACCGAGACCAAACCGGTGAACGGTGGTTCGTTGCCAGGCCGATTAATCAGCAGTTTATGGTGAGCCGGTTAGTGGGCCGTTCACGAGCGATTTTTTGAACAGTTTGCAGGCGGTTCCGGTTCATGGCAGAACCGTCCACCCCTCTTACAATTCTAGTTAATCGATGGGTAAAAATGCCATTTTTTTTGGGCTGAACCGGCCATGATCACCATTAGGATACATCACATAAATAAACTTTGGGATTGGTCCATTCATGGATTTAATTATGATTTATCATAATAATCATGAAATGTGTATATAATTTTATCAACTGGACGGATCTAGAATAATTATTATGTAGCATGAACATTAGGTAGAAAATATATCTCCACTTCTGAAAGAAAAAAAAAAGGAAAATTGAGGGGATGTATATGAAATTTTTCTTTTAAGGATTAAAAAGAAAATTGATTCCAATTTTTTTATAGGTGTACCACTGGTCCCATACATTTGTATTGCTATAATGTATAAGCATAAATTTTTTGAACTTTTAAACTATTGTAGTGTTTGGCTTTGTGACAGGGAAATATCTGCTGGTACCTAACCCAATTTGATTCCCTTCTTTTCCATTTTTCTTCTTAACAGAACTATTAGTAGATGGAAAGATTATAAATTTTATAATTTCAAATATTAAATACTTCCTCCTTCAATTTATATGAAAACATAAATAATTAATAAATTTTAAGGAGAATGAATTTTTGTGAAACGCTTTTCTATTTCCCTTTAAGGATTAAAGAGAAAATAATTGTAATTGGAGTCCATACATGTTAATTAAATCCAAAAAAAAAACTCTATATTTGTTAAAAAAATTAATTATTTTCAGAACATTTTCAAACTTTTTCCTATGGATGTAATTTTTTTTTAAAAAAATATATCGTGTTTTTATATTTTTAAATTATCCTAAAAAATGTTATTTTTAAAAGAATTATCTTAAAAATTGTTGACCAACGCTTATATATTATTTATTTGGAACGGAGGTAACAAAACCTTATTATATGAAAAAGAGAGCGGCAGTTATCAGTACAGTAATGGAAAGCTCCTAAATTGTCTTTTCGGGCTTCGTCTCTTGGCCAGCTGGACGACGTTAGGCCACAGCTGGGAGATTTGGTGGCTAGGTCCCTATTAATCATGCACTAAAATTATTTTAAATAAATTTTTTCAATTTTATATATAAAAATCAGTCAAAATTAGTAGTATATTTGAAATAAATAAAAAATATTGTTTGCTTGAAAAATGACAAACACCGTGGGCCTTTGGATAATAACAAGAAAATGCACGTGTGTTGTGTTGGGTAATTTTTTGTTTAGGAAAATTGAAATCCTCATTCATTCCGTGATGAACTTGAACAGTGGGAATGAATGGATTCCAGTTCATTATGAACTAGCTAGTTAAGACGGTAATATGAGTTTTTTTTTTTTAATGGGCACAAAAAAAAGTTTTATATTTGAGAAATATAATTAAAATTTAATATTATTAATAATTGTGAAATGGGAATGTTTCATTCAAAGAAAGCAAGTGCATCAATTATTGTTTAAACCTTCAATAATTTTGCCTTGATGTTTGCAATGGATATTATGCAATTATTAGTTTTATTTATTTCAAAGCAGTGCCATAAAAAATTTAATAACAAAAAACAAAAATAAAAAGAGATTAGGATATGCATCGTTCATGAGGAGGCAATTCGTATACTTTTTTTTTTTTTTATATGCTGACAAGTTGTTACTATTCAAACTATTTTTTTTTTTTTGTCTTAATCCATGGTGCTAATTACCAAGTAGATTTTTTATATTAAAAGAAAATAGAGTAGTTTTTTCTGATTATTATTTGTAATCCTGAGGATTAAAAACAATCACCAAATTAACATACTCCCTAAATCATATTATGTCGAACGCCTACTCCCATCTCCAACCATATATGCATTGATGTACAAATTAATGAACATAAAATCTATCATAAACTTGCTTTCACGTCCAAATTTTTCAATAATCTTCACCCAATTATTATGGCATCCATCTCCACAAAATAAAAAATTAATTAAAGAACATTATAATTGATAAATATTGCTTTAAAAAGAAATATAAAATTAAATATTAGAATTTATTGGTAAAAAAAGAGTACAAATTTATTTGGAGTTTCTGAAAATAAGTAGACAAGAAGCTAACTAATGATAGACCTTTTTAATTTCCTTGGAACTAATGAATCAATTGGGGAATTCACCAAAAATTGATTTCCATACAGCCTTAACATCTTTTGGCTCACTGAATTGAAAGGAACTTGTTTCTGTAGGCAAACGTACAATTGGGATCATAATATAATAGTATATACTGTTGCTGACTTATATATAGTTCTACACCCCTTTTAGTTTTAGTAATGGACAAATAAAGTGTTAACAACTCGTAGCTTTATTTATTTTGACCCGAAATAAATTTATTGTTCTCCTCCTTCTCCTCCTTTAAATCAAATTAGTTTATTTTAGCGAGCTAACATCCGTTGTTATTAATATTGTTATTAATTTGATTTATATATTGATAATAACTAAATTTATATAAAAATATAAAATTTGTTTGAGTACAATTAATTATATTATTAATAAATGACCAAACTGAAAAGACAACAAACACTAAGAATTAAGATGTATCTTTATTTTAATTTTCATTCTTTTCATCTCGTTCCTTTGAAGAAATCCTGGCAAATTTGATACAGCCATGAACACGTGCGGTGGTTAATCTAATTTTCTTTTAGTATGCGTTGCATACGACTACCTCATTTTATATTTTTGTTATTAATGTTATAGTTAATTAACCATGAACATAACCAATCAGCCTTCTATTTTTTACTCTTCTTATCTTTTCCTTTGGTTTTGCATTTGTTCCCTTATTGTTTTTTTTTTTAAATTAGTGAGTGAAAATTCAGCATCTTCGTTGATTTCTTAAGATTAATTGTTATATCCTATCTACATGTGAACTAAAATATGTAATTAAGTTAATTAAACTATGATAAAATTTCTCTTTCAAATTGAACGTTTTTGTTTCGATAGTTTGTCTTTGAATATAAGCCCGAGAAAATGACGAAGATGGTATTTTAACAAAACTAACATAATATCAATACTCTTGCATACCTTTTTCTAATTGAATTAAATTAGATTCTATAAATTAATTAATTTAATATAGTTTATTAAGTAACATAATATAAATAGTAATTAATTTCTTTTTCCCAATTAAATTTCCTTCTATAAATTAATTAATTTAATATTATTTAAAAAAAAAACATATTTACCCTCAAAAAATAAGATTTTTCCTTCAATAAATTAATTAATTTAATATTATTTTTAAAAAAACATATTTAATTTCCATTGTTTAATGTAAATTTTACGTATCAATTCTTTTAATAAATTAAAATTCTGATTCTACTGGAACTACTTATCGTTGTCCCGGATAGATAATTCTATGGACTTAGCCTAACCTGTAAATTATAGAGTAACCAAGATTATCTCATAAGTATATCTACCATTCAGTCATCAACACTACCAGACAGTTATTATAGTTTCAGTAAAATAATTAAACTAAATTATTAAATTTTCAGAATATCAATTTTCAGTCCCCTTCTACAATGGAAAACTGTACAAACTATCCCCCTACTCCTCTCCTTCCCCACAGAACCGATACCCTGCCTGTATATTTCTATATTTGCTTGAACTTACACCACTCCTGAAGGAAGACGTAGAACGAGCTGACCGCCTACCAGACTGCATGGCCAATTATATTTCAGATAAAGCATAATAACTTATATTAACATATTGGTAAAAGAATCCATTCACCCACCTCTTGACATAATAGTAGCAAAAATCGGCAAGAATGAATGTTTGAACGATCTCCGAGAGAAGGACTACAGGAGGCCATAACCCGTATCCTAGAGATGTTAGAAGGCGTCCTCGAGTATCCAATACCTATACAAATTAAGAAGAAAACGCATTACCGATATTGCATCTTGACCAAGATGCTTTACATAATTCGGTAGGGAAGCAGAAGTTTGATGGAAATATGTTGATACCTCCAGCATGACAAAGAAACCCAATTATCACTAGTTGAAGAAACATAATACAAGCATCCACAAGTGCTGGTGGAGCATTTGGGATTATTGTGATAAGTATGTATGAGAAAAAAAATTGACTTGA
This sequence comes from Croton setiger, assembly GCA_948099555.1. NCBI lineage: Eukaryota > Viridiplantae > Streptophyta > Magnoliopsida > Malpighiales > Euphorbiaceae > Croton > Croton setiger. The sequence continues at coordinate 110,303 of CANUEY010221510.1, forward strand.
TTCTTAGATTTTATGTATTAATTCAAGGGTATGAAATACCCTCATTAACAACTTAAAAGCTCTGTTCAAGTTATCGCACCTGAAGCACCCAATGAGCACAACTCAAGAATCTTGCTACTCCGAGTGCAAATACATAGTGTGCCGTGAAAGGTTCAACAATCTGAAATCGAATAAAAGAATGATGAGTAGAAATAGGCCATCTATAAGTTCAATATGTAAATAAATAATGAGGGTTCAAAGGGACAACAGCTGAGGGAAAATTTGCATAATCTTCCTGTGATATTAACATATCTCTGCTTTTGAGAAACAGAGAGCATAATCCAGCGACAAGAAGGCAATGGACATTCATGTCTTACACTAAATCATACCTTTGTGTTTTGCATGACACGGAGCTGAGGCAATACCGAAACAGCTTCCAGATAAACACAAAACGCCCAGCAAATCCTGTTCAATATATGATGATGTGTTGTTGGGTGAATAATCAAAGATAGCACCACACAAGGTATCAACTGCATTTAAGACAAGATAAATGAATATCATTTAAGGAAAAGAAAAGAGATCGAGAATAAATTTAAGAAAATCAAACAATTATACATGTAATTTGTAAATACTGCTCTTTGATGAGTCTAATGCAGACTCTCCAAAATGACAGTGATGCAAATATAAATCAAGAATTGTTATTGACAGGGTGCTAAAATCAAATTTATAGCAATACCAAAAGCAAATCAGAATGACATTCACCATGAAAGAAATCAACTATCTTTCAAAGCTGATATGCTAATCTATATAACTACGGGTGAAAATTATTTCAAAACCATCTCTATAAAATTTTTGAGACAGTGAAACATGATAACTTAACATTCTATTACCATCGCAACTAAGCAACGCATGAAAATTCTTCCATGGACATCATAGTAAAAAAAAAAGCATATCACAGACTTATTTGAGCCAAGAAATCTTGTCACCATGTTCGAGAAATAGATTATCATATATATAGAGTTTGTAAACAATACAATGACAAAGCCTTAGCCCCAAACTAGTTGGGGTTGGCTAGGTAGATCCTCTAACTGATATTCACGGAAAAACCATCACCAATTAAGCGCCTTCCGTCTATACTGAAATACATATCTATTTAACTCCATTCATTGAAACAAAAGAACAATTTCCTTTTTTCAGCATGTCTTAATCTGAGTGCCAGCACTACTCAGCCACACACTAGAATACAACGTGCATTCAACAAAGAGCAATCAAGCCAAAACATAAACATTACATTGTGTTTTGAAGAATGAAACCAAAGTAGGCAATTATATTGGAAACTTTAATACATAATAAAGTTTTTTAAGACAATATTCCCATAAATTATAGGTAAAATGGGGTTATATAAGGCTTACCACATAGTAAATCGCAAAGTTATCTTTGTCATCCATGTAACTGGACCTCAATTTGAAGCGAATCATATAAATTACCCACAGAGTTGTCAGCAATGTAGCTGAATCAAGTAGTGTGTGTATGTCATATTCCATGACAACACTGCAGTAGAGCCTAACAGCTAGAAATATAGCCGTCAGCTCCTGTGATTTCAGTGAAAGTCCTGCATAATATAACTTAAAATTGTGAACCCACGAAGAACCCAGCTAGGCTGGCAGTTACAATCAGCAGTGACAGACACTAATCTACATAAAACAATGCTAAAATGTGATTTTACAACAGAATAATTTAACAGTTGCAAAATGTTACTAGTCAATAAAATTTTGGTTGGCAACTTTACTCAACTCTTTTCTTCTGAAGCTTTTTCACTGAGAACTCTACATTAGATGCAGCAGTCATGTTAATTAAATGCTCTATTATTTGATATATAGCTTGTTTTCTTGAGAGCCATTAATTATAGCAATTAGGAGAAAAGGGCCATAGATAACCGTGTAGGAAAAACAAGAACAAACCCATGCTAAAACCCATGGTTAAAAAAGTGAATCCTTTATTAAATTTTCAATCTACTGGCCAAAACCATTCATCTCAGCCTCGTTGTCACATTGCATTTTTAGTTCAGTTCCATCAATGTAGCCTATATTCTACCCTATAGATCCTAATATTTCAGTTTATCTAGAGTTATTTGCAATTTCCTAAAACAGCATAGCAAGGAGGCTATCAATAGTTCACATGTTTACTCATAAGAAATTAACATAACTAAAAATAAAAAACTAAAATGAACATAACAACATATAAAACGAAGAGAAGATTAAAAAAGGAAAATTTGAGTATATTACCTGCGCAAGTCTTCTCCTTCATGAGCTTATAGATTAGAACAGAAATTCCAATGGCATGAACAGATTCAGCAGCAACAAAGAGGTTATCATGATCATGAACCACCATACGAAGAAACACTAAAGCAGCCATCCCTGCAACCACTCCTAAAAAAGCCTTAATTTTAGGCGGTTGCCGCTGAATCCATGTAGCCACCGCGTGGATCGGCCTCTTGGTCGCCTTCATTGTTGTTCCCTTGTTCTCGTATCAATAAATGAGGAAGATGGGTTGCAGAGAAGTGTGCTAAAATAACAGATCCGTGTTGAATGAAGAAGACGAAGGAGAAGGTGAAGCAGCAGTGAAGACTTTGGAAAGGAAATAAATGAGAGCTAAGGAAGAAACACGTGTAGTTGAGCAGAAATGAAGTTGGGCTGTGTTAGCATTATAATGGGTAAGGCTGTTCAACCACCATTGTCAGATAGTGCTTGCTAGCCCACTTTTGAAAATCTTACAGGATATTGTTCTTTTTTATTTTTTTTTAAAATATGGTTATTATTATTATTATTTTAACTTATAGAACATAGTTTGTACATTGACATGCTCTATTTAAGAAATTTTAAATGAAAAAATTAAATAAAATTATATTATTGCAATATTAAGTTCGATAAGCCAAACTCACACGATTGAATTAAATTAAAAATATTTAATTATCAGCTTAAACATAATTTAATAATTAAATAAAAACAAAAAATTTAAGTCAGACAGACTATAATAATTAGTGCAATAATATAACTTCGAGTTACTTGAATAAAAATTTATTGATGAACTAAGTCATGTCTCATGTACTATATATATATGTATATATATATATTTATAATCTTATGTCTCATGTATATAATAATCTATTGAGAACCGAACTTCTGGGAAAAAAAAGTATTTTTATGAAATTTCAAAGTAATTATAGAATGCAGTAGTGTGCCAATACAACAAATAAAATATTAATAAATAAATAAGTGGAACAAACATGTTTTTAAATATTAGTATAAAAATGTAAATTAAGAATATGTGTTCACGACATGGCTTTATTAAAACTAAAAAAGGATTTTGAAATGTAAAAATATAAAATGAAATGGAAATTAAATAGTCTTCAGATTGACTCAAGATTCTTTCTATAGAATTCACTATCAAATACATCAAAATACAATAATTTCCTAAGCCAAATTTAATTTTCATAACAAAATAATATATTCAGATGAAAGAAAATTAAATTTCTATTTGAATAATTGCTTTTGGTTTAACGGAAGGATTGTTAAAAATTAATAGTAATAAATTATATTAATGTATTTATTTATTTTACAAATTCAACTTTTTTTATTACAATCCGTGAATTAGACACTAATTTTTTTAATGAACAGAAATCTAATAGTAATTAATAAATTCTCTAAAAGGAACATTTGTTCCGATGTAAAAATCCTAATTGTTTCCTTTTTTTCTCTCCTTAGAATTTCTTATCGCGGATTATTATTGATCGGCAGCGTTTGTGATTTTCTTTTAAATTTTGTTCTCAAAAAATTTTAACTTAGATTGTTATTTTTATTAGCTTCTGCCTCCCTACAATAAGTGTGTTTATTTTCTCTCTATAATGAGTGTTTTTTTTTTCTTCTTCAATCATTATGGAGTTGTTTAATATTTTAATGTTAATGAGTTTTCATTTGCTGTTGTTATTTAAAAATACAAAATGAATCATTAATTTCTTTTAATTGAAAGTCTTTAATATTGAAGTATGGGTAATAATATTTTTATTCATAAAAATTAGTATACGACATGTTCCTCTAGCAATATCTAATTATTTTAAAATTTCTACGATTTTTAATTGTCATAATTTTTTCTAATAATATAATGTTCAAAAATATTATAACAATAAATCAATTTTTTTTTTTTACTATTTAAAGGACTAATATTTTGTCTTGAAAATTTACTTCTTCTGTCAATATTACCGTCAAAAAAAATTTGTTAATCATTTATCATTGTATTTATTATTTCTCTTATGAGATTATGATAGGTTATTGCAATTATATTATGAATTAATGAAATTTATATCTCGTTCCAAAAAATTAATAAAATATCTAAAAGAATAGAGCGAAAAAAAAAAAATCTTAAATACTCTATCAAAATAGGAAGATAAAACAATAGCAAATATGTAAACATCCATATTTTCAGGTTAATAGATCGATTTGAAGATAGTAACATCTGGTATCGCACTGCTATGCACCAAAGCTCTCTAATCATATTTGAATTATGTTTTTAATAAGAATGCAATTAAGGTTAGTCATGATTAAACTGTAATAATAAAAAAACAACGTATTCAACCATAAATAATGGAATTGTTTTATAAATTTTATAGATAGATAGAAATTGAAATGGGGAAAATTAAATGCAATGGAACGAATTGAAGAACACAATTCTAATAAATATATTGTTACTCTCTACATACATGTATATGGTACACATAATAAAGGATTTCCATTGTATGTAACCAATTTAACCAAAGTTTAAAATGTAGAAAGGAAAAGAAAAGGGGGAAAATGCATATATAATGTCAACAAGTCCAAGAATTGGATCTTTTCACTAATGGTTTCATTTGCCTATCTTCCTCAAATGATATCATACCCAGATGAGACGGATCTTCTAGCATCATTTTAGCCACTAAGTATCCAGCAATTGACCATGTCTGGAATTTTCTTGCCTGTTTTCCCACGAATCGACCCACTTTACCATCATAATATTCAGGCCAATGGTCTTTCAACAATCTGGTTTCTGCAAGCTCAATTGCCCTCTTGGCAATTTGTGGACGGCCGGTCTTAATACAGGCTGCTGTAAGAAGCCACAAAAGCACTGCAAAATACAACATAACAAAGTAAATATCTTTATCATACACACATAAAATGGTTGAAACAAAAATTATCAATAACTAACTAACCTGGCCATGATCCAGCATTGTGGTAGCTCCACCTTGTATTTTTTGGATCGCAGCCGGTCACAATCTGCCACTCGTGACTTTCTATAGCTGGATAACATATCTTTAATGGCATTTCTCCTACCAATTCTTCCCACCGCGATTCAATAAGATCCATTATTGCAGCAGCTTGTTCTGGGGTTGCCAAGGATGACAGAATAGCCACACAATTGCCTAAGCAGAACCAGCGGAAATCCATCCTTGCAGGACTCACATTACCAACGAAGTATCCACCGCAAGTTGGCATGAAATCGAACACCCAATCTGGAAGCGAATCGGGCATGACATTGAACTTGTTCACTGCAGTATGAGAATACTCCTCTGTTTTGTATCTGTATATGTCATTAAGTTGCTTCAAGTCTAACCAAAAATAACTGCGCATATGATAGCTTAAAGCGCGCAGTCGAGTAACAATCCTCTCTATAAACTCCTTTCCTTCATCATCGTGTTTAAGTAAAATCAAAGCACACCTTAATGCCATAAAGAAGAGTGCTTGTATCTCAATAGGATACCCATATACACCCTGCCGAAGCAAAAAAGTACAAAGTTTAGCTTTAAACTTTCAGAAAGACATACATAAAATCACAACAAATGTTGATTGCTGGATTGTTTGAGAAGTGTCCAAGAGACATAGAGGAGCGAAAAAGTTCCTCGCAACCAATAAACACTTATGATTAAGGTTATAAGTTCAATCAATTGATAAATCTCAAAATTTCATGGTCATGTTTTCTATACCAAATGCAAGTGATCGGTAAAAGATACTGGAAATATATCATATTAGAAACAAATTCAGGCAATATGATCGGCAATATAGCTTATTGAACATAATTGTTGAGCTATATATGTATATATACCCTTATGTGACTAGTTAAGTGCATCACATACTAAAGAGCAGACACAATCATAGATCAAAAGGCTTGAAAAACAAGAAACAACAGAACAGAATAGAAAGGTACAAACCATTCTGCGGTCAATCATACAACATCCATCAGCACAAAGCAAGGTTGGGAAGGTGTCATATGCTTCTGATAGACACAAAGCAAGAATAAGGCGCATACCCCTTTGGCAATCAGGCCTTTCAGCCAAAGAAAAATCTCCGGTAGATTTCGTATAGGCACGAAGCAATATAATCCACCAAAAACCAGAATCAACCGGAGCAACTCTTCCAATTGCACTCTCACCAAAGTCTGCAATTAAAGTTTCAATGTTCTTCTCAGGTTTATGAAGAACTTGAAAGCTCGCCGGCATAACACCTTCTCCTAGCTTAAATTGGTCAATTACTTTCTCCCAAGATTGAAGGTGAACGGTTTTTAATATGAAATTCTTAACCACTTCATGTTCACCATTCATCAAAAAAGCCAAAGCACTTGGAACAAAATCTCTAACAAAAACCTAAAAATGGGTTTAATAATACAAAATAATTCAGGATTAACAAAAGATGATTACTTTAAATTAATAATCAAATGGGAAATTCACCTGATCATAGTTGAGTTCTTCAACAGAATGGTCTAATGCAGCAATAGTTCCAACAGGTTGGCCACGATGGTAAACCAAAGATCGTCTTAATGAAGCCCAAGCTTCAGCCACCATAGGATGTAACTCAAAATTATGACCGCCACTTGACCCATTTTCAAGATTGTTTCTAAAAATTGGACGAGGTGATAGAGTAAGAGATAAATCACTGCTAAATGATCTTTCATCAAAGGATCTTTGCCTTTCTACTGCAATAAGAGGTCTAGGTCTTTCCAGTATTTTTGAAATCTCTGAATCATCAATTTCAAATATAGAACCTGATCCTGCTGCTGGTACTTCCAAGCTTTTAACTTTTCCATTTTGGATAATATCTATGGCTGCAGTTGGAGACATTCTTGATTTAAAAAACTGCCCAAATCAGTTCAAGTATCCAAAAATCTGCAATTTATGGGAAACCCAAATCTTAAAATTGTAGTAAAAAAAAATAATAATATATATATATATATATATATATATATATATATATATATAATCACACTTTTCTGATTGAAATAAACTAAAAAGTTATGTATAAATAGAAAAGAGATAGAATCCTTTAACAACAAAATACAAACATGAAAAAAACCTAGGAAACCTCGAGAGATTTGTAAAAATCAATCTTCAGGAGCATCAGAAAGCAAATGAAAAGAAGATGATTCCGGCATTTTATATGTGACGGTAGGTGTAAATTGAACCAGTTATAAAGCTGCATTGACTGATTGAGACGGTTAAACAGAGGAAATATTTGTATTTGGTTGGATTTTAAATTTGCGTGGATAGATAACCTTGAAATTTCCGATTATGGCTTCGGGTGTTCCTCATCAACTTGTCCTGTTAAACTCTAACTGTTTATTCCAACCTTAAAAATGGTACTAATTATTTTCCCATGCAGGCTCTTTGAGTGCCACGTAAGATATTTATAGTCAAAGGTTTTGGTCAAGCTTTGGTAAGTCTGGCTGCTTCTTGAGCTTGAAGATTTGATGGAAACTCCAAGATTGTATTTTTGGAAATTTCCATAGAAGAAGTCCAAATTGTCTTTGTGAGGGGAGTTAATAATAAATTTTAATATTTGTGTATTTATTAAGTTTTTTGTTTGCATTACTATTTCAATATAACATTTTTATTTGAAAAAATAATAATTCACAATTTATAAATTAATGCCACTTTTTTTAGAAGAATTTCACAATTAGTAAATATATACTGTCTTAAATAGATAATTTTCAAAGTTTCTCAATTGTATAAGTAGTTCTTTTTTAACAATTCTACTATTAGTTTATTCTAATGAATGTTTAACGATCAATTTCAAAATATCATTTAAATTTGTTACTTTATTTGATAACCTAATTCAATATATAAATTAGGTGAATTGGAAAATTAGTATAATTTATATTTTTCATAAATTTTATAAAATTCATAAGGTTATATAGCCAATACGTTATCAAGAGTATGGGCTGGACTTTTAGGATCGTTACTTCAGTTCCTTTCTTTCTGGAGAAAGCCCAATTAACCGAATAAGTAACGACGAAGCCAGCTTTTGTATATATTACGCGCAAATCGACCGTTGAACCTTCCTTTACCACTTCGAACTCACCAACGGTACAAACAAAATCCCTCACTGCTCACTTGCAATCCTAGTCTCTGATCTTCTTCTTCTTCTTCTTCTTCTTCTTCTTCTTGCAGATTTCACTATGGCAACCAAAACACGCTCTCAAAAAGATAAGTTATTTGACGGCCTGGTCAAACTGATCAAGAATCAGCAAGAACAGCTTCAAACTCTTGTTGACGAGAGAAAAATCCTCGAAGATCGCATAAAATTGCAACATGAAAGATGGGTTTCCGATGTTCGTCTATGCGAAGATCATATCTCTCAGGTCAGCTGAATTATTATGGAAATTTTGGTTGCTTCAAAAAATTTAGGGTTCTGTGGATGTTTCAATTTGGGGGCTTTTCAAGATTTCCGGGTTTTTTTTTTGTGCTTTTTCCTCTGTAGCTGAAAGATATTTTGATTGAAAAAGATCTGGCTTGCTTGGTTGAGGCCGCAAAATCTGATATGATGGCTGGATTGAAGGGCAGAGAGGTTGCTCTTTGCAACTTGAAATTAGGTCAGCAACTTTTTTAAAGAGTTATTTATGCGATTTTTGTTTTATAAATGCTGAGAAAGAGATACTTGCAAAATTTAGTGCCTTTGCAAGTTTGGAATTTTGAGTTTTCTTCTCATTTCTCAATGATTTATGTTTGAAAACTTTTTTGAAGAGTGCTTGAGCATTGTTTATACGATTTTAGTTTTATACATGCTGAGAAAGAGATGCATGCAAACTTAAGTGCATTTGCAAGATTTGGAATTTTGAGTTTTCTTCTCAATGATTTATGCGATAATAAACATTATGGGAAAATTGAATATCAACATAAAACAATGGATTTTTTTTTTTTATGTTGATCAAAGTGCAAATAATACAATTCCATATTTTCTAGCTGTTAAACAGAAAAAGACTTGCAAAAATATGCACCCCACTTCTCAGCTTCTTTCACCATCACACCTTCATTTCCGTTTGTTGTGTTATTGTTATGAATAGGATGCAATATAATCATACAGATTATGTTTTTTTTTTTTTGGTCTGTTCTTTTCATTATCTATCATTGATAAGTGGTGTGGCTTTGTTAAGGATACTTGTAGTTTTGAAACAGTTATTTACATGTGTGTATGCTTTACTTTTCCAAATTGCAGAACAAATGCAAGATGAATTGGCAGATTTCAGAGCATGTTTTGACTGCCTTTCTCGCACCCCTGAAGTATGTTTAATTGCATTTTGTGGAAGTCTTTTTATTTCATCTATATGGTTTATAATTTTGTAAGAGTATTTACGATCTTTTGGAATTGCATTATTCTCAGAACTATTCTAAGGGAACCGAAAATGGGATGGAAGGAGGTAGATGTGGTGATAAACAATCTTCTGGCTCTAAAAAGTTGGTTAATGAAGTGAAACAGCTAAAACTCGAATATGAGAAGCTTGCTTCCGAAAAGCAGTCTGAGATATCTGCATTATTGAAAGAGAAAAGTTTTTTATGGAATCAATATGAAGTTTTAGAGAGTAATCTCACTGATAAATTGAAGAGTAAGCAAGCTGAGGTCGACCAGACAAAGAAGAAGATTACAACAGTTCTTTCCAGCGTGGAGTCACTTCAGGCCTCTAACAATGAGAAGGACGAAAAGATTGCAAGACTAAATGCTAAACTGACTGAGGTAGAGGCTGACAGAAATAAATGGAAGGAAGAAATTTCCAGACTGTCGCAGGAGCTGGAAACATTGAGAAAGTGCAAAAGTGCTCAAATTACACCTGCATCAATAAATGGCAATGCAGAAACGAAGGATTCTAGACGAATTGTGAAATACAATGGTAGAAATGGGAGCAACATTGTTGTGAAAAAAGAATTTTCTTCAGGAAAACCTGTTACTTCCTCAATGGATGACACGAAGGTACTTAATAATTAAAAGGGATGAAGGCTCTTGTATAGTACGGCAGAAGAGCATAAAGTGTTACATGCAAAATTTAAAAACTCTCTATTTAATGAACTTTGTGATTGAATTTCATTATATCTATATGCTTATTTTACTTTGCCTCTTTCTTGCTCACTAGGGTAGCAGAAGGTTGAAGAGAAAAGGGATTGATGATATTACCATTTTAGAGGCTCCAAATTTGTTCACCACTGCCTTTAAAAAAGCTGCCAAAGTGAAGAAGGCCTGAAGGATCCCATCTACTATTACTACACCCTAATTTAGCCTCACAGTTGAAACAGGGAAGAACCAGCTTCTTCAAAGTGTAATTGTTTATTGACCTTTCTTTTATGCTCTTCCTGTATTTTGTTCTTGCCTTCATTCATGCATTCGTTGTAATCTAATGTAATTGCCAAATCTTAGGAAGTGTATTAGTTTTCAGAATTCATCCTCCTTGTATCTTTTTGTGTGATGAATTTCTTGAAAAAGATTGAAGATTTCAGCATCCCGGCAACTGTCAAGCTCTTTTGACCATCTCTGATCCTAAAAGAAGCCCAAGTTTCTGATCACTCGTACTGTTTGCACATAGTTTAGCAGAACTAGTTTTGATGATTTAGGGATTACTCGTTTTGCTGTTATTATCTCTGTAACTTTTTTCTTTCTAGCTTGACATTAGTTCCAGACATTTGAGCTTCAATCAAAAAGAGTTTCAGATTATTCGGCACTTTGTATGCTGAACAAACACTAATATCATTCACCAATACACATTTCCGTTACTTACATACAACTTAACATTGAGTACGTTGTGATGCAATTTATTCGTGATTACTTCGCATGATTATCTTTAACAAGTAAGAAATTACATGCAATGTAATTGTGATTATGTACCAAATATGTTTTTAGTATCCACCAAAAAGATGAAAAGGAAAAACAACTTTGTTACATATATGCTGCTGTCATTAACCTGTTTTCTGCACAAGAAGATGTAACAATCTTCAATCAATCAGACCATACAATCGGAGACCAAACTGACCGGAAAGATGACTGGTAAGAAACCATAACCAAAAGCAACACCACCAAAGCAACCATGCCCCAAGGCAAGTCCAACTGTCTACGAACTGTCCCATAAGATGCTTTTGTAGGTGGAAGGAAGAAGTTCTCCCACTTGTACACAAGCTGAGCAACAAGTATCAAAACCACAGGCAAGAACAGAAGAAACAACTTCAAATTAATAACTGTATTTTGCATACGATACTTGTAACTAAAGTAAGATGGTAAGAACAGAAGAAGAAAAATTATTATGAAAACGGCAAGTAAAGGAAAAGGAGGTGGTGAGGCTGAAGCTAGGGCCTGTTCTGTCCATCCTTGCTTCCCTCCTGGACCTCTTTCTCGCCATAACCAACCCATGTCTGTAACTTTTTTTTGTTGTATGTGAAGCTTTTCTTGGTGGGTTTTTGTGATCAAGAAATGGGTTATATAAAGAAATAAATGATGTATTGCTTTGGTATAAATTCTGAAGCTTTTGATTCTATCCACAACCGATGCATCTTTTGGAGTTTTATGCTGTATGAGCTGGATTCTTTTATGATTTGCAGATGCAAAAGCTAGAGAAAGAACATATTCCACAGCAGGACCGCTTATATGTAACCCAGATGGAAAATTCTGGTAGTAACCATACCTTTTCCCGCCGAAATTAGCTGATTTCAGCTACTGTTATTATAAAGTTAAAAGCTACTGCCTCGGTCTTGAATTTTTATTTTATCCTATAAAAACATTCTCATTTTAAAGATAATATTTCATTTTTTTATTCTAACCCCGATGCAGAATTTTATCTTTCTAGATCAATATATGTTCGCCTGCTTTTTGCGAAAGCAACTTGAAGCATTGAGTTCCTTACAGTTCGATTGTATACCAAATATTAATTTTGACTTCTTGAATTATGGGTATGATTCATGCTAAATGCTTCACCAACACCTTTTTAAAGAAGATGAACACTGTTTCAAATTATGCTTTGCCTGAAAATAATTTAAATAGATTTGCTTCATCTAAGTTAGAGAAATTTTTGAACATAATGATATGAGCATCTGCTATGCTAGCGTGAATTGTGACTGAACTTGTAGCTCTGGATTTTTTTTTTTCTTTTAAAATATATGTCAAATACATTTAATACCAATCCTCTGTATTCAGAATTTTATGTGTTAAGAGAATTTTTGGTTTAACTGATTGAAATTAGTCACTCAAAAGATAAAATTTAATTGTTTGGTAAATTTTAAAATCTATACTGATAGCTTATTTATATTAAAATTATATTAATTTTATTGAAATAAAATAAAAATTAATATTTTTAGATAATTATACGCTTTTTATAATTACTATTATTTATTAGTTAAACCAAACAGACCCTAAATGTAATAATAACATTTTTTTCTTTATTTAACATATCCTTAGTTGGATTAATATTATTATTTATTTTTTTAAAAAAAATGTGGAGGTGGAACAAATATGTCCCGCGGTCACCACAGGCATTACTGATCGTAGAAAACTAAATTTACTTATTTACTTTTACTCTCGGCTACTCTTAGTCATTAATTATCAAAAAATAAATTTATTTTATCTTATTTTATTATATGCAGCAACTAAGCAAATCATTAATAAGAAAGAAAAAAAAAAAAACACAAATTAATCTAGATTAATACATTTTAAAATATCAGCCTAATTGCCAATCAATCAACAAATATTCAACAGCATAACAATTGAAAAATGAAGAATAACGGAGAAAAATGAGAAAAAGTGAAACCTAAAGGAGCAGGATTAGGGAGAGTCAAGAAGCCGCAGATAGCGCGAGGGAATTGGATATGATTGTGGGAAGGATCGACGGAATGGACTAATCCATCGCGTCGTACCCCACTAGCACTTTGCTTGGTTTGTCCACCATTGATGTGTTTGAATGTAGTTGCTTACAACGCAAAAATCAATTGCACCAACTACTTTCAAATCTATTCTCTGACCATAATCAGAAGCGCTGATCATCTCTTCCGCCTTAAATTGTGACTTCAAATCTATTACTCTTCTTTTTTCTTTTAGGGTTAGTTTAGTAATATTTATTTATTTTGTGCTATATTTTTAGGTTTCTGTTTTTTGTGTTATTTTGTTAATTTGAAACTATGTAGTGTGCTATTCACTAATTTTACTTTAATAAGTAATCAAACAATAAGAATTATATACATTGTGTAATAGACTCTAACTCTTCAGAATTAAAAGTTCTATTAAATAATGTTTACTGTCATACGAATAATCATTGAAGACAATTTTTATTTTTATTTATGTGACAATTAAATTATTGACACTCACCATAATACTGGAAATGTTTTAGATAATGGTTATGCAACTAACTTTCTTACTTACGGTATCAGTAACCAATACATTAAGGCTTGAATATATTTTCACTCTCAACTTTGTGAACTTTTAATTTTCGCCCTAGAATAAACTTTTGTAACATTTCACCCCCAACTTTGTGAGATCTTTGAAATAGCACTACTATTGGCTGAAATTGATGAAATTTGAAAGTTAGAGGGACCAGGAGCGTAATAAATATTATTTTTAATATAAATATTATTAAAGATATAATTAAATGTATGTTTGAATTTTTTTTTTTTTTAAGTAGGCCTTCTTTCTTGTCTTCGTCTTCTCCCGGATTTTTCAACCGGAAAAATCTGGGTTTTCAACCATTTTCTTCCGACCGTAAACCACCACCCAGCAGTGTCATCATCTCTGACCCGAACCACGCCGACCTCCAGCGATGATTTCCGTTTCCATATATATCCCCAAATCTAAAATAATGTAAAAAAGGGATATTCAGATAAAAAACGATAATGCAGAAAAATCAGTCGACGGAGGAGAAATCACTGACCGAAAAACCAGTCGACGGTGGCGTTAATTATCGTTTCACTATTTTCATTCATTTCAGAAGCTGCAGTAGAGGAACCGTCCAATAAAGCCATCGAGTTTCGACTTTCAGGTTCGCAACCTAAGCCCTCGCAAATTACAGTGCTTAGTTGACGGCAAGACTAAGGTCAAAACCGGTAATTCCTTAAGCCGAACAACATTTCACAGGTAAGCAATTTCATTTTTAGTTTTGGCTATATCAGAAATTTCATATCATAATCTATCTTAACCTTATTTCATGTTGTGTTCTTATGTCAGTTAGTTACTAGTGATAGTAGTGTTGACTGTTGGCAGAAATTTCATATTATTGAATGAAATTAGTGACTGAAATTGTGAAGTTTTTGATAGAAATAAACATAATTTTCTTTATGAAAATTGGTTGGCGGCTACTGAAATTTCATATTATTAAATGTCTTTTTATGACTCTGAATGAACAACTGAGAGTTTTAATCTGTGTAAAATAGCACAATCAACATGCTTTTGTTGAATACTGATATTTATATGATTGTTTGATTTTCACTTGCTATTTGATCTGTTTATTGGAATGTCCATTTTTCTTTTTTCAAATTTATTTTTCTTCAGTTTTTAGGCTCGTTCGGTTGCCAGGAAAATGTAGGGAAGGAAACAGAAGGAAAACTTGTTGCTCTGTAATCGGTGAACTAAATCTTATAGAGTCTTGAGTACTTGCTAATTAGTTGTTTTCTGGGAGAAAAATGAATGAAGCTTCTTTTTGCTTTGTTATTGTTTTGATACAAACTTGCTACCTTAGCTCTTGGTTTGCTCATCTGTTTAGCAATAGTTGGATAGAGTTACCACAAATTGCGTATGAATCAGTTATCAGTTTTTCTTGCGGAGACTTCTTCAAAGGAAAAAAAAAAATGCAATTTTATGTATTAATCCTTTTATGAAGCTTTGTTTATTGGTCTCATATTTGCTTAGCTATAAACTGTAAGCCCAATTGGGTTGTAAGTTGTAACTTTGTGCTTTTAGCTGTAATATCTTTAAAAAATCATTTATACGCCTTGTCTTCTCCGCTGGTTAAGGGGAATGAATCTGTTTCCTCTTTTATTTACCAAAATAAATCAGTCAAACTCAAAGCCATTATGCTGTTTTTAACATTTGCGGTTTATCCATCATTTCTTCTGCTCCCCATTAATCCTAATTGGTCAAAAATGTATTTCTATGGTTAATGATCTATCTTTTGCCATCATGTTAATGAGTGAAAACAACATGAGAAATTAGGTTCTATTGTTATTGAATTAGTTACACTTTTTTCGTTTCCCTCCTTCAAGTATTAACATTAGATTATAATATACAAGATTGGGAAGTATATGGAAAAATGAGTATTAACATTGTTTTTAATTTAGCTTCTATTTTAATCCAGAAGAAAAGGTGAATGTTTAATTTCCAACCTTTGATCATTGGGTGCAGTTGGAAATTCTGAGCACACTGAGGAACCTGCAACCAGTGTGAAATTTCCAACTTCCCTAAGTTTACCAAGCTGCTCAAGTCCATTATCTCTAATTGGAACTGGTCACTTCATTTTTTGATTTTTTTTTTCTATGAATATGAGTTGATGAAACCGATTGGAAGCTATTAACTGAAGGTTGTGACTGGAATTGGTGTCATTGAATTGAGGTTGTTTACTGGAGTTTGAGTGTTCTACATGAATTTTTTGACTGAATTTTGTTACATTTCTGAGATTGAAATGTAACCAAATTGGTGCATGGAAATGTACTTTTTTTTTTTAAATGTGAACTTGTGCTTATGTCTTGACTGAAATTTTAAACTTTCATTAGAATTTTGTGAGTTTATGATTGATTAATTTATTATTCAAATATAGTTCAAATTGATTTTAATATAGCATTTACTATCATTTATTATTTTGCTGAAAACAGGATTTTCTACAATTGTAGCTGGAATCAAATTCAAATGGCGAGTAGCTCATCAACATGTACGAAACATTTCACTTTATTCCTTCATTTCATAAAATTAATTAATAAGGAGTTGTTTTGGGTTGGATTATTGTGTTTTATGAAAAATTAATAATGCATCAGAATTGGGAAGTCAATTAGTTAAACCAGTGATGCTATCCAAATAACTATTAGATAATGTGTAGTGAAGAACAAATATAATAAATCTCTATTATAGGTAGATGTCTCTTATGGATAGAGAGAAAGAGCAACATATGCATGCATATGTAAACATATATGGTTTTAGTGTTACCCTTAAATTGATTCAGATTTAAATAAGGAAATTAATTAAATAATTTAGGCCTTATTATCTTAAAAACAATAATAATTAAGGACTTATTTTTTTATTATCGATTGTTGATGTTATCGGTTTCAGGTTTGATTTGTTTATGGGATTTACATTCCGATTCTTGTCTTATTTCCATGCTTATTTTTTTGCATTCCATTTATGCAAATAATATGTTTCCTATGACATTCCATTTGGTTTCAGTCCCATGTATATCAAGGCATGCCCTGCTATTATAGTTTTGCACAATAGCATGAAAATTGCAAGATATTACATTTGAGCATACTCAATATATGACACTTGAGCATATATTATTGTTCTTAACATCTGAAATTTTATTTAATTATGCAGGTGGAGAAATGATTCCAGCATTTGTTCAGCATAACGGTCAATGGCAGCAAGATCAAGATCACAATTACGTCAACTATCAAGTTGATGGAATACTACTTCCATGGAATGTGAATTTTCGGATGCTAGTAGAAATAATTCACAACCACTTGAAAATCAAGCCAAAAATACAAAAAATAGAAATAAGGTACCAAGTTAAAACAGGATGGATGCCAATCCTAATAAAGGATGACATGAGCCTATCATTCTACTTGGAAATAAGAAAAAAAGAAAAGGACTACACCGTGATGCCACTTTGTGTGACTTGTGAGACCATTGAAGCATCTGAATGTCAAACATTACCTGTGGTAGAGACTAGCGCAAACTTAGAAATTGGTGGAGAACAAAGTAGAAGTATGACGATGTCAACTACTAACAAAGAATATTCGAGCAAAGGAGAATCCTGCTCAGATATGTTTCGTTATGTCAGCTGTTTGGCATCACATAAAGTTGATGAGATCACAAGCAAATTGAAAGAAAGAGCAGATTTACAAAGCATGGAGGAAGAAGAAATAATAAAAGATCCAAAATATTTCAATATTCAACAAGGGAATGTGTTTAAAGATTTGATGACTCTAAAGTCAGCAATGAACTTCTACGCTGTCAAGAAAAGCATGAAATTCAAAGCTAAAAGATCAAGTCCAAAAAGGTAAGTTTGAATAATTTAAACAAAAATTTCTAGCAAGTATATGCTGATTATGAATGCAATTGTGAAATACATTCTAATGCTTTTATTCCATTTTCCTGCAAATTTATTTGATATTGCTTATAGAATATTTTTCTAGTTAGTTTCAAAGATGTCGAAAATAGAATAAAGAGTTGCTGTAAGAGCTTCCGGCAAGTATATGTTAAGTTTATGAATAGTTTCTGATTTGTTCCAGCACCTTGTTTTCTCATTTTTCAGTTTAATCTGCATATTTACACTATGCATATTTATAGTTTCAAACATACCTCTACTCCCTTTTCGTTGTTTCATGACACATGCATTTCCTTTGTTAAAAAATTTTAACTAGTTGCAACTTGTATCTCCAGTATGTGGCCAATACCACAGTTGCCAACTTTCTTTTCTTTTTTGGTTAAAGAATAGCCAGTTCTTGTCAAGGAAGAGTATCTATTTTATTTTGTCCTAGAAATATTGAGATGCCGGTATACAAGGGCACTATTATAAAAAAGGAATTTGGATTTTAGGGGAAAAAGAAAAAGGATAAGGAAAGTTAAAGAGTGAGATATCATGTAAATAAATCTAATTCTAAGTTATATTTTGAGATAAATGTATGATAAAAGTGCAGCAGTCAGGCTTTGCTCCTATTAAATTTTACTTCAGCAAAAGATTGTAACAGAAGTACCACAGTAAGAAAGAAACACATACATGAAATGGCAACTGATGGTGAAGTCTGCCCTTTATTTAAAGGCTTACACTTTTTTTTCCCCTTTTTAATATTCTTACAATTTACGGTAAATTTGTCTTGTACTAATCTTTGAATTGAATTTCGTGAGCTTCACAATTTTTCATAAATGGCACTTCCTCCTGAAAAGTTGAAAGATACCCTATTCACTCATCACTTTTATTTCTGTAATTATATGTATTCCATTTTTCATTGCTGGTTACATTCTATAAATCCTACTCCAATTCTGATAATAATAGCGTCTGATGAGTTTATGAATGGTCTCTGAAACATGCAGGTACACATTGGTGTGTAACAATGAGAATTGCAGCTGGACTATGAGAGCAAGTAGACTTAAGAGTACAAAGATGTTCAAGATAAAGAAATTGGAAGATGAACACACTTGCTCACTGGAGGCAAGGTTGGAATGCCAAAAGCAAATAACATCAGCAGTTGTTGGAAATTTAATCAAGAAAAGATTATTTAATAGTAAAATCATCTACACACCAGCTGACATAATGAGAGAGATGCAAGAAGAACATGGAATCAAGCTAAGCTACAAAAAGGCATGCAGGTCAAAAAAGTGGGCATTAGAATCAATTAGAGGCAACCCAAAAGCAGTTTATGGATTAATTCCAGGTTATTTGCATGAACTTACAACAGCTAATCCGGGAACAGTAACTGAACTGAAAACAGATGAAGATGGAAGATTTATATATGTGTTCATATCATTGAATGCATCGAGGCATGGTTGGCAACATTGTCAACCAATAGTATTTGTGGATGGCATATTTCTCGCTGGACCTTATGGGGGTACATTAATGACTGCTTCAACACAAGATGCAGGTGGAAACATCTTCTTACTTGCCTTTGCAATTGTGGATTCAGAAAATGATGCTTCATGGCTTTGGTTTTTTGAGAAGTTGAAGATAAGTTTAGGATTAAGAGAAGGGATGTGCATTGTCTCGGACAAACACGAAAGTATAAAAAAAGCTACAAAGATAATATATCCAGAAGCCTCACATTGTATTTGCATCTTCCATTTGGTGAACGATTTGGAAAGTAAATTTAAGAATAATCAACCAGCAGTGAAAGAGCTCTTCATCAAAGCTGCGAATTCTTACTCGTTAGCTCAATTCACCAAACTTATGGAAGAGATTGATGAGCTCGACAACCGAGTAAAACCATATCTTGCTGATATAGGTTTTGAGAGATGGTCAAGGGTGCACTCCATAGAAAATCGATGGTCAACTATGACATCCAATGTAGCAGAATCAATGAACTCAGCAATCAAATCTGCCAAGGACCTCCCAATATTCTCATTAATGGAATACATGAGAAGTCTGATTCAAAACTGGGCAGATAAACACAGATTGGAGGCTTTGTCAACAATGACAAGGATGTCAAAGAGATATGAAGACAAATTGCATCAAAACATGAGCTATTCACATCAGTTACAGGTTACTTTTCTTTGCACTTTCAGCATTCTTATACATAACCAAAGGGATGCATTATTATTGTTAAAATTACTGTATTTAATGTTTGTCCTAATTCCGTAATTCGTCAGTTTAGGGGCATCATTAATTTTTTTTAGCATGTTGCGGTATTATCAAAGTGAATACTTAAGCTTGAATCTATGGAGTTACATGATAATATTCTGAAAATATGCATATAGTGTTTGTTACATGTTTTTGGATTTGGAAGCTGATTGTTGGATTTCCATAAGCTTTATACTACCGATTGAAATATTACTCTCTGTAGTCTGTACTTTATATTTTTTGAATATAAACTATGGTAATTACAAGCTTCTTGCATTTATTTTCATCTTCATATTTTGAATAAGGTTCGTTTTTTAGCTAATCATAGATAATTGTGAAATATATCACAAAGTATTGCGAAGGTTACCGTCTATTTTCCACAGGTAAATCACTATCTCACAGATTATGAGGTTCTCACGGTCCATTGTGAAAACCTGCTACCACCATTAATCTAGAAGAAAAGCAGATATATATTTCAAAAACTAAGTATTATGTTATTTATGCAGGTTGAAGAAGCTGACGACTGTATTTTCACCATAACATATTTAAACAAAAAATACACGGTGGATATGAAGGAAAAGAAATGCACTTGCAATAGGTTTCAAATAGATGATATTCCTTGTGCACATGCGTTGGCAGTGATAAAGGACAGATACATGGATCCATATGAATATTGTTCAGTATACTACACCAAAGAAAAATATGTGGCTGCATATGAAGAAACTGTTTATCCAATACCGAATCAAGAAGCATGGGATACACCAAGTAATGTGGCAAACCAAATTGTCTTACCTCCGACGGGAAGAGCAAAAGCTGGAAGACCAAAGAAGCAAAGAATAAAATCAAATTGGGAAGGGAAAACAAAAGTGAGATGCAGCCAATGTGGTCAAAATGGGCACAACACAAGGACGTGCAAAAATATGCCACTTATTACATGCATACAAAATGATGTCAACACTTAGACTGTTTTTCTGCCTCCTTCATATAGGGAGGGGACTTCTTTACCATTAGCTTGTGCATGTATAGGTTTTTAGACTGTTAATTAAAAGAGTTTCTCTGTATTTTAATTTCTGGTGTTTTTATATGTTATTCTGTTTGTCTCTTTGGTTCTGTTTCATGCTTTTAGTATCAAAGGCAGCGTTGTTGTATATTGTATATGTGCTGGGATGGGACCTGACTCCTACACGTGTTGTAGTTATGTGCAGAAATTGTTTCTATCAAGGAAATGGCTATAAATGTTATGCAGAAGAAATTTCATTGCCATTCAAAAATTTGTCGATATTGAAAATTCGGTATCTTTGAGGTAACTAATTGATAAGCTCAAATTCCAAAATTGAGAAATTATTTTGCATGTCTCAGGATTTTGACTTTAGCTAAATGCTCAAAAGTATATGCAGTTAAGGTTCCATAAACTCAATAAACTAAATGGTGAAAGGTTGCTGAATAGGGCTGTAAATGAGTTAAGCTATTTGCTTAGCTGTAAATGAGCCGCTAATGATCCGAAATTTCAAGCTCGTTAATAGTTTGTTTAATTTTTTTTTTTGTCTAAAATATGTATTAAATTAATATTTTTAGTTCAGAAATTTCATATTTATTGTAATATAATGACTAATTAATGTTTTAAAAATAAGTATCTAATTATTTCATCATAATATCTTTCTTTTTTTTTTCTTTAAGGTTTTATAAATAATGAACCGTTCGTGAACTACTTGAGGCTCGGTTTAATAAAAGCTTATTCAAAAACTAAATAAACCGAGTGGCTCGAAATGTAAACGAGCCGAGCTTGACAATACTCTGTTTAGGTATGATAGCCGAGCTTTACAATCCTATTCAGGAAGGTTTATCTAATATTTTAGCTATGATAGGCAAGAAAAGTAAATTTTTTAATCATCAAATTTCAGATTAGACTTATTCTTTATTTTTGGACTTGCATATAGCCATTTTATGAAATAATATCAACAAAATTGACAGATTTAGTCCATTTAACTTTTTTTTTAAAATTTTGAATTTGCATATTTTTGAAACAATTTAGTTAGCCTGATTTTTTTTTAACTGGTAGTAATAAATTATAAAAACTTGATATAGTATTAAAAATAAAATAATAAGTAATTGGAGCGAACATTGAATCAATATGTATGTGGTTAGTTGACCATGCCGGACCTAGTTGACATAAAACGTCGTCGTTTACGCAACTGCATCATTTTGGGCCTTCAAAGAACTATCGGTCTTCTACCGATATTACAGTCAGAAGCTCCTAAGTCCTAAGTCCTAATCCGAAACCCCAAGAACTAGTTTCTTCTTTTCCCTCGTTGATGTTGGGGAATTAGCAGGGGTTTTTACAATTTCATCTTTCTCGAGAAAAAAATTCAGATTTTCTTTCGGATTTCTGGGAAAATGCCGTCTGACGATGCAAAGGCTGTGAAGGTTAAAAGAGATGACAAAACAGATGTTGATGGAGACGATAACAGCTTGAGTTCTATTCTCCAAGCCCGCAAGAAGAACCCAACAAATGCTGGTACTTTAATGTCCAAACCTCGTCCCAAAGATGATAAAGTTAAGAAAGAAGAGCCACAAGATGGTGCTACTAAGGGTAAAAGCCTTTCTGGGTCGGTGTCCGGGTCCGGGTCCCGCCCTAAGGCAGCTAAAATTAAGAAAGAAGAAAATGGCGACGATGATGATCATAAACCCATTGCCAAGACTAGCTCTGCTGTGAAGGTTGATAAGGTAGCTTTTAGTAAAGTTTCTATGTTGATTTCTTGAAAAAAGGAGGAAAATGAGGAGAATTGCAAATTTATTGGATTTGGTTAAGTCATTGGTAGCTTTAGTATGCCCAACAGATTGGCTTGGTTGAATGAATGGTTTTCATTTTTCTGTGCTATTCTATGATGGATAGTTATAGGGTTACTTGAAATTTTTGCTATTGTTTTTTCTTTATTGCAGTTGAAAAAATTAACTTTTTCATGGATGCATGTGGTTGTATTTTAATTATGGATTGGTTTGAGCTAAGGAATTGATCAAGAAGAAGAAGAAAAATGAGGCAGAGAAGAAGGGGTCTGTGGTGGTGGAGAAAACTGTCAAGAAAAGGGAGAAGAAGGTTTATGATTTACCTGGCCAGAAGCGAGACCCTCCTGAAGAGGTATGTTTATTGGTTAATTCTTGATTTGATTGATTTTTTTTTTTTTTTTAACTAGGAATTTTGGTGTTCATGTGATTGCAGAGGGACCCAATTAGGATTTTTTATGAATCACTGCACAAGCAGATTCCCAAAAGTGAAATGGCACAAATCTGGTGAGACAAATTTTGCCTTATTTATTATGTTTTTGGCACAATGTACTGCTGTTGTTTTCTTCTGTAGCTTTTTTGCTTTTCACCATAATTTGGATATCCAAAATCCGAATCAAAAGATGTTCATGTAAGGAAAGAGATGATATCTCATTTTTTTGCTAATCTTCTTGTGCTTAATGCCTCTCAATTTTGAATAAAATTGTATTATGCATCCCCAGCTTCATTAAGATGTCAGATGGTCTCTTAACAATGAATGGCATTGTTGAGTTTTGGGAGCAATAGAAAATATTAGGCAGGCTTAAGGAGTTTATAAATAGGTAGATTTCTTTTGGTTCAAGATGGAAACAGCTCTCTTTTTGAACAGTTTCTGGAATGCTCTCCAAGTGTTGCAATTCACTCTTATAGAAATTTTGGAAGTATAAGTGTTGCCTATTAGATAACACAAAATCATTTAAATGGAGTTTGAACACTAGTATGAATGATAAATATCTGTTAAGAAAATACATGTGCAAGTTTAGTTACTAATATGGGGATATCTCTCAGAGACAAGATGTGAAAAGCATGGAATTATCATCTTCCTATATATACCTCCCTCTTCTCTGTGTCTGATCTCTAGTTACTCTTCACATCATTGTCTTGTTGCATCTTTTATTTGATTGTTGATGTTGATTATGATGAGGAATTCATTTGCATACAATGCTCTGGCAAATTGAGCCACTTCTAGCCTAGTATTTGAGCATGTATTCTGGTTGGAGTGGGAGATATTGTTGCAATAACTTATTGTGTCCTCTCAGTTTTGAGCATTTTCATTATTGGAATATCTATATATGCAATAGAATATCAATTACTGGCCAATGATCTTGCAACCACTCTTTTCTGTATTTCATGGTGTTAGCCATTTTCTTGGACTGTATCTGATATTTTTAACTAGCAATTCTGATGAAAGTTAATGACACCAAAATTTGGTTTTGCAGCTGCTTTTCATATCTGTTTAAGAAGTTAAACACGATTTTAATCCTACCATAGACAAAGCCTGTATTCTACTCAGGATTTACTTGCCCAGTGATAAAATGGCTTCCCCATAGTGCAGTCTTATAGGGGTTAATGAAAAAAGGACGGAACTTGTTAGAA
This sequence comes from Croton setiger, assembly GCA_948099555.1. Classification (NCBI taxonomy): domain Eukaryota; kingdom Viridiplantae; phylum Streptophyta; class Magnoliopsida; order Malpighiales; family Euphorbiaceae; genus Croton; species Croton setiger. Next base: position 134,495 of record CANUEY010221510.1, read on the forward strand.
TACAGGCTTGGAATTTGTTATATGAAAATTCTTTTCTGCCAATCTGGCATATTGCTGAATTACAGATTCCTTACCTTCTTAATGATAGTTTCAAAAAAAAAAAAAAAAAGAGCAAAATTCTTTAGTAGAACCATTCTAGAAAGGATTTTAGTTTCTGTTTGCTTCATCCTGTTCTCACAAGCTTTAGAAATTATATGTAAATGTGACTTCTACAGTTTATCTTTACCATGCCAATATGCATATTTGCTCTAGCAGAGTTCGAGTTTGAGTTTGGGTATGAACTTTTTAATCTGCTTCCAGTTTACGTATCTCTAAATATATATATTGACTGGGAGCTGCCTCTATATGTAATTTCAGGATGATGGAATCTGGTTTGCTCTCCAAAGAAGAGGCGAAAAAAATTTACGAGATGAAGCAAAAGAAGAACAATAATAAGGTGAGTTCACCGATCAAATCGGTTACGGTAACAAAGAAGATTCAATCTGCAGGTGTTAAGAAGACACTTGCTTCTGCCGCAGCATCTTCAATTAAAAAGAAGTCAACAGACATAAAGCCAAAGAAGCGCAAGGTTGCAGATGGAAGTTCAGACGATTATTCTGATGATGATTTTATAATCAATAGAAGCTTAAAGAAGCAAAGAGCTGGTTAACTCTAACAGAATTGGAACCCTCTTTGCTTCTTCCTCATTGATATGCCTAGTTAAATTTATTTTCAAAGAAATTGTAGCTCTGAAATAGGTCTGAAAGCTCGGGGGAATTGTGTCCAATTCCTCGTGTGTTGTAGTTTAATCAATTTTAGTATACTTGTTTGAGGCATATAAGGTTTTCTTTGGCTGAATTGGTGCTTCTTCCATTCCATTATCTATGATATTTCAAGATTTATCAATGTAATTTGAGTTAATTTGTATTACAAAAATTGAAATTTTAAATTATATTACTAGTCTACCATCAATTATACTACCATCATTTGGTTTAATAAAGTATCTCTTGATTTTTTTTTTCAATAAAATTAGGTATTTATACAGTAATATACTCAGACTTTCACAAATATTACTAGAAAATATCACTTATTATATTGAAATATAAAATCTTTTTATTGAAATATTAATATATTCTACAATTTTAAAAATTAATTATCTATTAATATTTAAGGATATTTTAAGGATATATAAGAAAAATAATCATCTAATTTATTAAAATATATGAGTAAAACACTTGTTAAGAGATGAAGCGAAAAATATTACTTTTAACTCCAAAATCCATGTAAGAATATATGTATTGTTTTTTTTTTTAAATATTAATTATCAAAACAAAACTCATGGATATTCGGTAGTATACGCCCCACACTTTTTTACTCATGCTGTAGAGGAGCACATTGCAAGTAGTGCTGCAAATGAACCGAGTCGAGTATTGTGTTACTCGAGTTCGGCTTATTTTAAATTTTACGAGCTCGTGTTAAATTCCACGAGCTCGAGCTCGAGATTAAGCTCGCAAATAAACTTGAATTCAAGCTTGTCTTGAACTTGAGTTTTAGCTCACAAATAAGTTTGAGCTCGCGTTCGAACTCGTTAAGAGTTAGTCAAAAATAAAGAAAATTCATTTTTAATGTCGTTTCAGTAGAAAATGAAAATAACAGTTTCAGTGAAAGAGAAATGAAATGGTAAAAAATGAAGTGGGGAGGCAGATGGTTTGGCTGAAGCATATTTTTTAGTTTGATACCAAAAATTACGTTGTTTTGATAGACTCGTGAGCTTATTTAATGAGTAGCTCGCGAGCCGATTAAATGAGCTACTCGCGAACTTTTTTAAACGAGCTTTTCATGAGCCGGCTCGCGAGTTTAACTGTTCGGCTCGTTTATTAAACGAGTCTAAATTTTCGGCTCAAGCTTGACTCGTTTATTATCGATCTGAGTCTCGAGTCGAGTTTTTATTGAGCGAACACTGAGCCGTTCGCAAACGGCTCGACTCGTTTGCAACCCTAATAATTTGCAAGGCGAGGTTAGTATGCTATGACTAATGATAGCAACCTGGACAGGTTTTGTAAAACCACCCGAATTTAACCATCATCAACCATAAATTTAGAGATTGTAATTTTAAAAATAACAATTACATATAATTATTAAATTTAATAGTTTGTTTATAAAGAAAATAAAAATAAAAAAATTATCTCCATTAGTCTCAAATTCAAATCTCACACATTGAAGGTGATATTATATTGATTTTATTCTATTATAACTTATATTGATTAAATTTACAATTTTAAAGTATCTCCAGCTGAATTTTGAATTTTTTTCCTATTATTGCCAGAATAAATTATTTCAATTTAGAATGAAAATCGTTTAGAAAAAATAATCTACTTTCAAAAAAAAAATTATTTTTATTATATTTCTGCAAGAGTCCATTAGACAATATGTGCATTAATAAATATTAGTAAAAAAAAGGAAAAATAGGGAAGGGAATACATTGAAACATTAATTTGGGTATAAATTATTTATAGGTGAAAAGAAGACAGTATTTTATAGAAAGAAGCAAATAACAGTTTTGGATATAAACTCAATTAATTTTACAATATTACGGAATTTTGCAGAGAAAAAATATTAATCAATTGCTTACCCTAACTTATTTCCACATTTTTATTCTTTTGCTGAGGCCAACAATAAAAAATGGCATTTTCTATATTTGTTTTTAAAGCTTTGGTTTTTATATTTCATTGTCTGCTATTGCTAAGACTAAAATAATTTTGTGTAGGAATTATTTTCCCATTGGCAAACATGTAACGTTTCATATATATATATGTATATATGGGACCATCTATAAGCATCAAATAATTAACTTTTTGTAAACATATTAAAAAACAAAAGCAAAATGGTGGGAAAATTTGAAAATAGATGGTTGTTATTTGTTTATAGATGAAACTATGCATATCATATGTATCCCTAGACATAAACAAAATAGTACTACTATTAAAAGCTAATGTACTCACACAATCTCCCACCAAATGGGATGTGGGAATAAGATGTACCCAAAAATAGACCACCAATTTAATGATTCCAAAACGTGCAAATATATGCATGAAAATGGCCATTTTATGTGCCGTTCAAAAAGACCACTCCTCTTTCCCAAATGGACACTCTTCCATAATTCCGTAAATATAGTGTAAGTAAGATTATGAAATTATCAAAAAAAAAAAAAAATTGTTAATTTCTTATAAATTCCTAAATTTTTATGACATTATTATCTAAACATTTTTCTACTTGTAATCAACTTAATATTTTTAATTCCCTCTCTTAAAGTGTTTTCTATTCATTTTCTTATTTGAGTTACCACTGATCTTTTTTCAGCTATAAGAAATTTTCCCCCATTCATTCATATTATAAGTCATGTTTTTAAATGTAATTTTACAATCAAGAATTAGTGACTTAACTAAAAAATGATCACTTATTCATTGTTGAAAAATAAACCATAAATATTGTAATTTTTTGGCATTTATGTTTGTTATTTCGTAATTTATTTATAAAAATAAATACTACTGTAATAAATAACAAACATTCCATAATAATACAGTATTTGGGTTAATCATACTCTTTTGTTCAGTGTTTTGCAAAACTACATTAGTTTGGACATCAACATATAATTATATTATCCAATCAAATTAATGTTTAATTAATCAAAACATTTTAAATTAATGATATCAAAATAAAATATTGGAAAATTTTAGTTTTTCTTTTGATAAATTTGGTTACTTTATGTATGGCTTGAACAATTTAATCTTGAAAACATCATCTTCTAGTAGTTAATTTGTGTTCAGTGTTTTTACTAAAGTGAAGTTGGTCCATAATTATAAAATTTACCAATTTGGTGCGAGTATAATCTTACATGGTTTTAGTAGGTTCAGAATGTTGGTTTTTTGTGATTTTAATGTTATTTTAGTTAACTTTTATGTTTATAAAAAAGCATGCCAAACTTGTCCAAATATCATTCTCTTAATTATTTAATAGTTATAAAAAATAAAGTGTTATCATTTCTATATAACATAAATAAGAGTAATATGAGAAGAAAATATTAATTATGCCAAATGAATGACTCAAAGTGGAAAATAAAATGCATTGGGTGCGTTTATCAAAATTAGTTGTTTGAATAATGTTTACTTTTGAATACTTACTAGTAATTTGTATTAACGATTTATAAAAATTTAAAAATTACAGAGATTAACATTTAATAAAATACTATTTAAATAATTAAAACACACTTCAAAATATCTTTTAATGAACTCTTTCTAACCTTTTGACTACTGCAAAGCTATTGACGAACACGGATTTAAAGTGGGACGAAGATAGCACTTAGTAAGAGTACAATATTTAGAAAAAAAAGAAATATATATATATATATATATATTATTTTTTCATAAGAGTACAATATTTATTAGAAAATGAAATATATATTTTTTCATATTATACACCTCATAAAAATTTTGAATTTCTCGAAACACACAGGAAATTAAATCAATATTAATTACTGTTTCATTTTTTAAAAAAAAATTAATTAATAAGAAAGACGAATAATATCCAAAATTAATTATAGACAATGAACTCTATTTTGAGACAGCAAAAAAAAAAAAAAAGGAACGAGTGAGACTATAATATTGTAGAAAATGAAAGTGAAATAAAGGGAAGCATGATAGAGTGCTTAAAAATAGGGGAGCATTTTAATTCACTCTTATCTATTTTAAATTTTCCTAATTTTGTAAGATTTTCTTTAAAAAAATAAAATAAAGTCAAAGCCAAAGAGATTGGAAAGATATGCAAGAGATATATTGCTTTTATTAGCTTTCATTCCGTCTCTAAATCCAAATTATGTATTCAATACCAATATTATTCATTATTATTGCATATATACGCTATGCTATGCTATATGCTGCATTTTTTGTTTAAAAATATATATAGTTTGTCCTTTTTTTCTGAGTTGTATTACGGTTTTAAAAAAAAAATAAAATAAAAGAAACGTTTTTGAGATGGGGTTCTTTCAGATAATTCCAAAAAAAAAAAAAGAATAATTAAAACAGACATTTCATACAAATAACATCAAATATGGCCATTTAATACTTTTAAGTATCGATGAATGAAAAAAATAGCAAAAACAAACAATTTGTTCAACAATGTTCCACAAGGTATCTGAAAAGAATCCGACGAGTTTCTGGTAACGATCCCGGCATCCTAGTTTTCTGGCGAAAAAAAATGTAGAGTTAGCCTGGAATTCAATGGAAACACAGTATTCGATGAGAATCTAGCCGGCTTGAACTAAACAGGAAACTCATCTGAAACTTAAAATCACTTGACCAGTTTCATTCGATCACAAACATAATCACATTAGCATCAATCAAAAACCATATGAAAAACATGAGATGAAACAAAAATGCGAAAAAGAAGAAACCGTCGCTGGAAAAAGAAACGGAATTCCGATAGAAGCAGAAGCACAACGAAGCAGAAACGCCGCCCTTAGCAATCGGAAACGTCCTTCTTCACTTTCAGGGATATCTGCAAACGACCCGTTTCTAACTCGCTTCTGTCATGATTTTCGGTCGTCCGACGATGAAAATCTCCTTTGATTCTGTCGTTCTTCGTCTTATCTGATTGATTTTCGTCGGTCTTCAAACAGTATAATTGTAGATTCGGATTTTCAAAAGGTCTTCGTTTCAGTTTCAACTAATGACAAGCTTCGATTAGTCTTCGGCATTGCCGATCTGATGTGACCAGCGAACTATGCACCACCCATCGTCACCGTTGTTGAAGAAGTCACAACGGCTAGATGGTGGCTACTGTCAAGGTTTTCGGTAAAAGAAGTGAAACATATGTAAAAAGAGCCCTTTTACTATTTAAACTCTAAATGGACCAGTTTAGCATTTTAAATTAATGGAGTAGAAAGTGTTACAAATTGGATAAAAAGAGTGGACGAATTCACATATATCCCTTTTAAGGTATTATCCCCTGTGAACTGAACTGATGTTAAAATTTTTTTAAGGGGTCAAATTGGAGTGAGTATATGCAAATCAAATTATTCCTTCTAACAATTATCTTTAGAAACACTTAAAAAAATAAAAGTTGGAGATTTATGCAATCAGTGACTATAGCTAATATTTATCTTCTGGAAGCTAATATTTCTCTATAAATTAAAATATTAATTTTCTAAAAACTAAATATTAATTCAAATAATCATCATTATCTCAAATATAATTTCATGTTATCAAATTAATTAGAAGAAAATTTAAAAAAATAAAGATGGCTAATCGTAAAAAATACAAAATATGTAACCACTAATTCCACGGACTAATAGGATAGAGTGGAGGATTAACTAATTCCAACCTCAAAACGGTTTCGTTTCAATCAACTAGGTTTGATAAGCATACGCAGCTGGCAAAAAAAAAGCATAAATATTTTACACTCGCCACTTCTACTTGGGTTCGGAATATATAAACCCTAAGACCAACATCAATCTCCTCATTGAATGACACGTGTCACAACTGTAACCTGTTTCCTTTATAAGTAAAAACCCCGTCTCCAAGAAAACAAAATCACACACAATCACAATTCTTTCTTCTCGTTTTCTCCCAAAAATCTTTTTTTCATAATTTCCAATCTTTTCTCTGTTCGTCCTTTCTCCTTCCGGAAACCGATTCCACACCATTGTCCCTTCTTATATTTATGCAAATTTTGAATTTCGGAAGATAGGAAACGACACTGAAACAGAGAACTAAATGACAATGAAACAGAGACCCACAACGACGACTAGTTGCAGCGGCTATGACTTCGGGAATCATGAGATTGAAGTCGCTGAAATTTTGGTTCAACTTCCTAACCTTATTGCTGAATCTGAATCTAAGTCTACGATTCGAATTTCTTCATTATCTTGGGGTGCTAGAGCTAAACGGACGAGATCTACTACTGATGAGGCAACGCGTTCGAATTCGAAACGTCTACGCTCGTCGTCTCAACCACTACTCCCTTCTTCTAATGGAGGAAGCGGCGGCGGCGGTGGCAGTCTTGTGATTTGTTCGTTTAAGGCGGAAAAGCCCGTAAGTAAAGTGAAAGTTTCTAGTCCTGCAACTCCTCTTTCTTTCTGTCCAAGTGAATCTGATGAGAAGCCTAAAAGTCCCAAAAGTAAAATCTCTTATACGAAGGTAATTTTGATTTTCTTCTTCTTTCTTTTCCTTTTTTTTTTTAAAAAAAAAATTCCTCCTTTTTTTGTGTAATTTTTCCATTTTTTTTCCAAGTTTTTCTTCTTTTGGTTTACTTATGTCAATATGTTTTCCTTATGCAGAAGATAGAAAAATTACGAGCAATGTTCGTTGAATATACTCGGACTAACAAATTCATGATAGAGGTAACCTTTTCTATTTTAATTTTCCCTATTATCTGCAATTTTCTGGGAATAATTTTTGTCTTTTCCCTAAATTAAACAATTCAAAGATTCTTTTCCCCTTCTCAAACGGAAATCCTAATGTACGAGAAATTGTAAATAAAACAGGAGTTAGCAAAGTATAAGAGTTATAGCGAGATGTTAACACAAGACAATTTGAGGATACGAGCAATAGAACAAGAGGTTTGTCTCCATTATCTTTTTAGCTAATAATTGTACTAATTTTTTTTTTTCTAAAAAAATCTGATTTACAGCTAAAAAAGTCTGGTTTACAAGAAAAAGTAGAAAGATCAGATCAACATCAACAACATGGTCAGGTACAGTTGATGGCTAATCAGACACCGTTGATCAAGGATAAGGCGAGTTATAATCCAAACCCATATCCATATGATAATGGGCAGCAAACACTGGCTTCATTCCCAGCAGCAAAAAGCGTCGTCAGCCATAGCGACGGAGGAGGAGGAGGAGGATTAGGCAATATGATGGTGGTGATCAACAAGAACAATGTGGGGACTTCAAGCGGCGGCGGCGGTATTGTTTATTTACCTGATCTGAACGCATCCCTTGACCCAGGGCCAGGAGGGGAGTGTTTTTGGATGGATTTTGGTGAAGCAGGTGCGGCTGTTAGAGATAGAGCCATGTCTGCTCAAGCTAGACAGAGAAGAATTAAAATCTGCCGGGAAAAAAAGTATAAATCTATTGCTAACAAATTATTATAGCGTAGATGATGATGATTTTGTTATAATATTAGTATATAGATAGAAGATAAGTATATTAATCAATTTTGTGGCTCTAATTGAAGAGCGTAATTGCGTTAATTGTATATTTTTTAGAGAAAATGTCCTTCTTTCCTTCTTACTCTCGATTTTTTAGAGATTTGAAAGATTTTATCCTCTTTCTCTTTAATGAAAAGAATATTAATTACAATAATATTTACCATTATCATATATAATTTAATGTTATTATGTCTTATTATCTCACTACTGGCGAAGTCCTTCAGTGAGCAGAACTCTGTTGTGCATTTTGGACAGCTGGATCTTATACATCCATAAGGATGGTGAAATTGGAAGCCATTGATATGGCCACGTTATATTCCCACCAACCCAAGGGACTTTTACTTTTCAACGTCAATAGGAAGTTTTGACGATTATTTTCTCCTTCTCTTGGACGTGAATGGAATTTTTTGAGGGGACCTTAATTTCCTAACTCTCAATTATACAAATGTTTTTTATCCAATCATTCTGCTAATGAGTAATGAAGTAGTTAACAACAGCGCAGAAAGGCTTGGGCTCAGCTAGGTTTGATCACAGGTTGAGTTTTAAAAATTCTTCCCAACCCGCTCTTAGAAAAATATTCCTCCGATTTGCGAATTTTTATTTTTTAGTTTCTATTATATTCATACTTTTGTTATTTTTTAGTTTCTATTATATTCATACTTTTGTTGTAATTCATGCTTAATGTATTTTGTTAATTATTCAAACTGATCAATTGATTAATTGATAGGATGCATATAGATTATCAATGAAATTAAATCTGTAATTATTTAGTTAAATTGATGCAAGTATTAATTAATATAATTTGATTGTGTAAAAGTTTTTGAATTATATTAAGTAATTGTATGATTTAATCTAAATGATCTTGCTCGTAGATTTGTTGATCAGAGCAATTTTTTTTGGGGTTCATTGCAATTAATAGATTAATCATGTCGCTAGTATTAGAGTTGTTTATCGATTAGGGGTTATTCATAGTGTTAGGACTTGCTTAATCTATTAAGTATGGAAAGATTGGTCGGAGATGCTAGTTCGATGACTATAACTTGTTTGTGATTTGGAATTATTAAGTTATCTTAAAGTCAATGATCAAACATAAAAATTTCATACGGAATATTATACATTTAGCTATATTTATTTCCATTGTTTTCAATTCTATTTCTTTGTTGCACAATTTAATTTTATTTATTTTTGTCTAGTTAAAATTATTTTTTTTTTCTATTCTAACACTCTAAGAATAAGCTTGACCAATATCTGTGGAATTGATCTTGCTTATCACTATTTATAAATATTTTTAAGTACGTATTTTATTTTTAGTAGTTTTTACATCCATCATTTTCAAAATCCAAATCCGCCCTACTCATTTTTTGTTCAAGTAAAACCCACCTAGATAGGTCGGGGTAAAGTGGGTACTTGTCAGATAGGTTAAAATGATCATCCCTAGACTCAGCAAAAATTTGATTGTAATGCAACCCGGTTTATTAAGATTTGGGCTCTAATGTAAAAAAATAAGGAGTTTCTGTGAATACGGATAAGAATTTTGTCTTTTTTTAAACTGTTTCATGCTTAAATTGAAAAAGCTAAAATAGAGAATTTTTAAGTTTAAGTGCAATTAAGACCATTTATTAAAAAAAGCAACTAGATGAAGAAGATGAATGGTGCCTAGGGCTGCAAACGAGCCGAGCCGTTCGCGAGCGGCTCGGTGTTCGCTCGATAAAAGCTCGACTCGAGGCTCGGATTGATAATAAACGAGTCGAGCTTGAGCCGAAAATTTAGGCTCGTTTAATAAACGAGCCGAGTAGTTAGACTCCGAGCCGGCTCGCAAACAGCTCGTGAGTAGCTCGTTTAATCGGCTCGCAAGCTGCTCGTTAAATAAGCTCGTGAGCCTATCAAAACAATTAATTTTGGTACCAAATCAAAAAATAAGCTTCAATCAAGCTATCCGCCTCTCCACTTCAATTTTTGCTATTTCATTTCTCTTTCACTGAAACTGCTATTTTCATTTTCTCACTGAAACGACATTAAAAATGAATTTTCTTAATTTTTGACTAACTCTTAACGAGTTCGAACACGAGCTCGAATAACAGCAGGAAACGAGTTCGAACTTATTTGTGAGCTAAAACTCAAACTCGAGATGAGCTCGAATTCAAGCTTATTTGCGAGTTCAAGCTCGAGCTCAAATAGCAACATAAAACAGCCAAGCTCACGAGTCTAAAACAAGTTAAGCTCTCGAGTTTCAAAACCAGCCGAGCTCGAGCTCGTGAAATTTAACACGAGCTCGGCTCGAGCTCGAGCTCGTGGAATTTAACACGAGCTCGACACGAGCTCGAGCTCGTGAAATTTTAAACGAGCCGAGCTCGAGCAGCACAATACTCGGCTCGGCTTGGCTCGACTCGTTTGCAGCACACTCTGTTGCCGCACCTATGCTAAACTGAAGCCAACTGATCAATGGAGGGTACTAATCGACAGCCTAGACGACGGTGAGTCTCCTGGCACCCCTATTATTGACGTTGGATAGCTGAAGACTCTTCAAATTCATGATCAAAGAATTCTAGAAACCTAAAGTATCTCACTGGTAAAAATGGAAGCCATCGAGTTTCTGTTCGTTTTCAATTTGATTTCATCGCCTTTCAGTCGGTTCTTGGCTCAGAATCTCGAGTTTCCATCATTTTTTAATGAAGACCACTGGAAATTAATGAAAACTTGATTTGAAATTTGAAGATATACCTACTGGAATTCGAATGAAAATCAGTGATATCTCTAAAAGGATTCTAGTTTACGATCGTAAGTATCCAACGTATCGTCGGAAATGACATTGTATCGTCACCAGAAAATACACGGGACCGAAATCTTGTTAGATACTCATTAGATGCCGAATAGTCTTTTTTGCTATTTTTTTCAATTTAATTGCCAAAAATGTTCTATCTGAACTTAGTTCCTATTATTTGTGCCAATTTAGCTCTTCTTAGCGTTTTTAATTTCTATATCTGAATGTTGATGTCCCAAAAAAGAAATACGGCCCGCTTAGTATTTTCAATTTTTATATCTGAATGTAGATATATCCCAAAAAAGAAACCCGGCTTCCTTCCATTTGGAGAAAGGATTCGAGATGATATAAAAAAAAATCCAATAAAATCATTTTAGGCTAATTATATTTTTAATTTTGAGAGGGCCGTATTCATTTCTCACTCTTAAAGCCAATTATGTTGTTTATAGTCTATTTATAAACTGTTTATATTATGTTTATAATTAAAAAAGACTATTTTGAAATTTATTTATAATAAATATAACAAATGTGGGCTATTTATGTCCCAAATTTCAACAATTGTACAAAAGAAATTTGATGGTATTTAACATTCATAAATTCCAGTTTTGCATACGTCAATCAAACCTTTGGAACGTCAACATTACTTTGGCTCTCTTTCTTATAAGCAACTGGAAGAATCAAACGTGAAATATTCGCTTATTCAAAGTGCTTGACATAACAAACAGACAATACCACCTCAGTAAACAGAAGAGATCAAAAACAGTAAACAGTGACAACAACCACATAGTAGTAGGTAGTAGATACATACATGAATATAGCAGAAGAGGGGGTGATGCGTCAATGCTTCATTAGCCAAATTTAGTTCTCACCCAAGCTTCTTCTTAGCCCTCGTGCTCGTAATTGTCTTCCATGCCTTCCTCGTAATCGATATCTTCTTCAGCAGTTGCATCCTGGTATTGTTGGTACTCTGCCACCAAATCATTCATGTTGCTCTCTGCTTCGGTGAACTCCATCTCGTCCATACCTTCTCCTGTGTACCAATGCAAGAAAGCCTTGCGACGGAACATGGCTGTGAATTGTTCGCTCACTCTCCTGAACATTTCCTGGATTGATGTGGAGTTTCCTATAAAGGTTGATGCCATCCTTAAACCCTTTGGTGGAATATCACATACACTGGACTTCACGTTGTTAGGAATCCACTCCACAAAATAAGAGGAGTTTTTGTTCTGCACATTAATCATCTGTTCATCCACCTCCTTGGTGCTCATCTTGCCCCTAAACATTGCTGAGGCAGTCAAGTATCGGCCATGGCGAGGATCAGCAGCGCACATCATGTTCTTGGCATCCCACATTTGCTGAGTAAGCTCTGGGACAGTAAGGGAGATGTATTGCTGGGACCCACGAGAAGTGAGTGGAGCAAACCCTACCATAAAGAAGTGGAGACGAGGGAATGGGATCAGGTTTACAGCCAACTTCCGAAGATCTGAATTGAGCTGTCCTGGGAACCTCAGGCAGCATGTTACACCACTCATTGTTGCAGAAATCAAATGGTTCAGGTCACCAACTGCAGAAGTAAAGGACAGAAATGAAAATCAAATCAAATCTTTTTCATTGTATATCATCCTGTGAGTCTTAATTCAAAAGACAATCTACAACTCACAGCTAGGAGTGCTGAGCTTCAGAGTTCGGAAACAGATGTCATAAAGAGCTTCATTGTCAAGCACCATGCATTCATCAGCATTCTCCACCAACTGATGAACAGAGAGGGTGGCATTGTATGGTTCAACAACTGTGTCTGAGACCTTCGGTGAAGGGAAAACAGAGAATGTGAGCATCATCCTGTCTGGGTATTCCTCTCTGATCTTTGATATGAGCAGAGTTCCCATGCCTGATCCTGTGCCTCCTCCAAGTGAGTGGCATACCTGAAAACCTGATAAAATGATTGCAATATATGAGTTTCATATCCCAATTTGAAAAAAAAAAAAAAAAAATCACCAAGCAAACAAAGGTTCAACAAGTCCCATAGACATCAATTTCATGGGATCTCCTCTCATAAATCCCTCCTGCACAAAAATCAAAATAACGGAACCCCAAAACAGGCTATCCAGTGATGATTTTCCTTCATGGTAAATATAATCATGCTTTAGCAGTTGCAAGTAATATCTAAGGTTATAATAATGTTAGCAAACTGGTTGTGACTATTTAAGTTCATATCAAAAAATTATCTATAAATTTATTTCTACTTAAAATTTCAAAACAGTTTTCTTTTTATGTCATTATTATTTCCAAAACTGGAATGGAGAGAATTTGACAGTCGTGTATCAACGTAAACTTTTGCTCTTTCAACTTATCCCTTATAAATGTCACATAAAACTGGGATTTTGAGAATCATATAAAATTGATTACAACTGAAAAAATTCTACCAAAATCAATAAAGGAGTACAAGCTACCAAAGCTAACAACAATATGTCTAAGAACAATTTAATAGAGTTGTCTATTTAGAAATAATGCTATGATCATCCCCCTTAAAAAATCATTTGTAAACTATCAATTGTGGTCACCAAAGTTGGGCTATCAGCCCATCTTGGATGATGATGATGCTACAAAAGTAATACTAGGGTACTAATAGATCTACTAGTGCAGTTATGATGCTGGGTAACCAGCCCATAGGGATAATAACATGATAAAAAATATCAGTTATTATCAGATCTGCTTATCACCATTAACCAAAAAAAAGGGAAAAAAAAAAAGAAAAGAAAATAACAAAGTAGATAATATTCCATGTCTTCAAGCCTCCACACCAGACAAAAAGGGGCCCTAGCCGTAAAGAAAACCAGGCCTTACAGTGAAACAGTAAGGACAAAAGAATTATTTCGTAAAAGAAGAATAATTAATCAAAGCACCAAGACAAGAGTCATGGAGGAAAATCTGGCCCAAAACAAATAAAGTAGATAAATAGGGATATCGACAGCCAGATTACTCGTGATTCATCAGTCATTAAAATTATACTATTATATATCAGGAAAAACAATATATTAAAGAAGATTTTATTGATAATGATTTTTGGCGGATTTCACAAAGAGGTAAACATAGTATGGTTCTAAATAAAATAAGCCAATGAAAGTGACGCCATAACTTCTACAGTAAGAAAGTAGCTGAAAAGGTGAAGTTGAACAACAATGACAAAGAGAAAAGGTAAAAGAACACCAATAATTGTACCAAAAAGGCTTGGTAATTTGTTGAAAAACACATCAAAACAATATATACGAATCTGGCAAATGAAATTACCTCAAATTCAGAGAAACTGCATCAATGATGATTTTGTGTGAACGGAAGTACGAAAAAGGATCAAAAGCTATAATCAATTGAAAATGACCATAAATGAAGAATGAGCATGCTAAAATTAATGACACAAGAATGCATTCAGCGAATTCATTAACAGTTATTCTAATCTAATCATTATAGCAGAACATTTCGACGGAATTGAGATCTGTTATAAGCTAATAATTTCATGAAATCAATTTAAAGCTGAAATTAGAAGGAAATTAATTAATCAATCAATCACCTTGCAAGCAATCACAATTCTCAGCCTCCTTACGAACAACATCAAGAACAGCATCAATCAACTCAGCTCCTTCAGTATAATGACCTTTAGCCCAATTATTGCCAGCGCCAGACTGGCCAAACACAAAGTTATCAGGCCTAAAGATCTGACCATAAGGACCGGATCTGATACTGTCCATGGTGCCAGGCTCAAGATCCATAAGAACCGCCCGAGGAACATACCTTCCACCAGAAGCTTCATTGTAATAAACATTGATCCTCTCAAGTTGAAGATCGGAAGAGGCATTTCCATTGTACCTCCCAGTAGGATCAACTCCATGCTCGTCGCAGATGACTTCCCAGAATTTGGAACCAATCTGGTTGCCGCATTGGCCTCCTTGAACATGTAAGATCTCTCTCATTTTGATCTTAAGATTTAGAAATGAGAAAGGAGTTGATCGAGTTTTTAGGAGAGAAAAAGGTATATGAAGAGAGAGGTGGAGGAAGAATCGGAGGCTAAGATGGTAAAAATAGAGGGAAGGATATTTTTTTAAAGTGTATAGAGAGAGAGAGAGAGACGCCGCTAACTGCCGAGAATGGGGTAGTCACGTTAAGACGGTGGGGCCTGCCATGCTGCGCTTCGCTGTGATTTTTTGGTATTAGATCTTTGTATTATTATTTGGGGTATGTCGGTGTTTATTCATCGACTACTACTGCTAGTAACCGTTATTTATTTTTATTTTTGTTAAACGTATTGACGCCACCATACAACTTGAGCGGTTGGATAAAGGATTGGAGGTGTTTCTTTTGGGCTTACAACTTTAGGCCACCTCCCATTTCTCAACATCACACTCCACAATAAAAATTTCTTGGCAAAAAACTCTACACTTAACATCTAGGTTTATACTCCCTGATGCAAAATTTTAATAAAGTTGCTATTTTTTATAAAATTAAATTAAAATTCATTTCTAGTTAAATTATTTTATAATTTTAAGAGATTATTTCCTAGTGATTCACGGTACAAAATAATTTAAAAAATTATCTTCCACTTTTAAACACAAAAAAAACCTCAACTTCCTCCATCTATTATGTCTTCACCACCCTTACCTCTATCTTCCCCACCATTTTTATATTTTTACCTTTGACCAAAACGAGGTAGTATCTGAGATTTTAGTTCGTGAACATTACGAATGAATCAACGAACTCAATAAAATGCTCACAAACACTTAACTAATATTATTCATGAAACAATTTGCAAACTCGTAAATATAGTTAGAGATCGGTTTGTTTATAAAACGAGCTTAATTCGTGAACTCAAGTTCGGCTCATTTAACTAAACGAATGAGTTTTTTGCAAGTTCTGATACGTTGGCATACATATTAGTTCGTTACAGCATTGCAAGTTCAGATACGTTGGCATACATATTAGTTCGTTACAGCATTGCATGCGAAGAAATAAATGTTTGTAGCAATTTGGCAAAACATCGTCCACTTCATTTCATAGTTATTTAATTACAACATATTTTAAAGTTGAGAGTGTGGAGAATGGTGCATATTACAAAGTTGGGACTTGGGAGTGAATGACATTAAGCTGGAACCCAATGATGGATGAAGGTCAACAAAGTATAAAATGACTACGTAATTTTGACTGGAGAGATTTTTTTTTGACTTTGTAAAATTTCTGATTTGGATCAAATAACCCTCAAATTTTATTAGCAAATAAGCACACTCATCATGTATACACAATTCAACACCTCCGTAATTACACAATTAACCCTACACTACTATTACTTAACTACCTTTGCTCGTAATAGACTTCAAATCCAATTTCCAATTTATATGTTTCTACTGTAGCTTGAGTATCTCTTTCAGTAGCACTCGCCAACTGTCTTCAATCATCCCAAATTCCAATATTAATTAAAATTAAAATTAACTATAAGCGTTTTTAGTATATAGCATATAGAGAAATTCCCATTTTAACAAAATATCTATATTTTTGCTATAAGAAAATAAATTATTTTTTTTATTTCTTTAGAAAATATATAAATAAATGCTATCAACATAATTAAATTTTGGGAACTTTAAAGAAATAACACAAATTTTATAATAAAATTAAGAGATTAGCACATATTTCTAAAAATTAAAAAAATAGCATATTTTTTATAAAAAACTCAAAACTGCCCCTGGTATATATACAAGTATATATAGAATATATATACTTTGGGTATATATACAAGTATATATAGATTATATATACTCGAGGTATATATACAAGTATATATAGACTATATATGCTCGAGTATGTATACTAGTATATATAGACTATATATACTCGGGTATGTATTATAATTTATAAAATTCATTGCTATGATTTATGAAGTATATATAATAGTATATGTGATTTCATATATGCTGGGTAATATAATATTTATTCATATATATTATCATATATACCAACAAATGAAGAGTATATATGACAGTATATATAGATCATATATACTGTTACAAAAACTATGTATGAACAATTTATGCTAATTTGTGAAGGTCATGTGCTATGATTTGTGTAAAATATATATAATAGTATATATGATTCATATATATCACGTTATGTGTTATTTTTGTGATATATATATTAGTATATATAGTCTATATATACAGTCATATATACCAACAAACACAATTTTGCAATAGATTTTGATAGCAACCAATTTTCAATCATTACTTAGAACAGCAACACAAAAAATCAACAACATCAGGTCATATACTATGATTTGTGTGGAGTATATATAATAGTATATATGATTCATATATATTAGGTTATGTGTTATATTTGTGGTATATATATCAGTATATATAATCTATATATACTGTCATATATACCAACAAACATAATTTACAACAGATTTGAAGAAAAAAAAATGAAAACCTAAAATGGAGAAGGAGAATTTATAAATCACATACAGTTCATAAATAGAGGAGGATAATTCATATACAATTCATAAATCAAATTAAAAACCTAAAATGGAAGAGGAGAAGAATAAAAGATTAATGAGGAGGAGAAGAAGAAGAAGGATGACCTAAAATGGAGGAGGAGAAGATAAAATAGAGGAGGAGGAGAAGAAGAAAAGACAAAGGGGGAGAGGAAGAAAAAACGAAGAAAAAAAAAATAAGAAGAAGAGTCGAAGGAGAAGAGAAAGAGGAAGAAGAAAGGAAAAATTGGTGGTAGAAAGAAAAAGAAAAAAAATTAGATGAGTTAGTTAATTGAAAGGGTATTTTAGTCCACATATCAAAATATATATGCTATTTTTTTTTATTTTTATAAATTTGTACTATTTAGTTTTATTTAGTTTTTTTTTTTGTCAAATAATATGCTATTTGTTATAAATACCCTTAAATTCTAGACTTAAAATTAAACTTTATACGACTATAATAATCCATCAGGAGCTATTTACCCCGGATTGGACTTACGATGGTTGAAGCCCAAGACCGAAAGAAATTCAAGCCCATCAAATATTTAACCCAAACCCAACCTATAATGGGCGAAGCACAAGCTTCGAAGTTGAAACTGAAACTAGTAGTAGTTCCAACTGCCAAGTGTTTTGGCTGTGCAAAGGCTTAAAAAAGAAAGAAACGGGTTGGGTAAGCTATTATTGTTTTGTTCCTTCCTCGGTAGACTTATTTGTGCATTTTCCACATTCTTAATATTAGTGCTCCTTTGTAGATTTATATTAGACACAATCATCATCCATTTGTAATGACATAATAAGCTTGTATTAATAATGTCTTTGGATTGAATAACAGAACTCACTAATCATTAAACTAATTACAATAAAAGGATTGAACACTGCACCGATGTAAGAACAAAAGGCTCCATTGAAGCAATGAAGAATTACACGACTTGATTGACAGGGTGTCTGTAGCATCTCCTTCATAATTCCTGCTCTAGTGCTGGAGTTGAGATTCGCTGCAGTACCGTTTGAAGTTTAAGGACTCATCCGCTAAGAATTCACTAATCAAAATTTCAAGCCAAGAGAAGCATAAGAAGGGATTGGGGACTATGAAATCCAAGAAAAAACAAAGACTTTAAGAGCTGAAAATCATTAATTTTACTCACAAGACTCGCTCGGCCATTTGAGATGCTTCCCATCTTGGACTCCATGGATATTCAGTCAACAGAGTTGACTTGGCAGGTGAACCATTAGAGTTGAAATGCTATTAAAACAATCAATAAAAATAAGTCAATAGAAGGATAACTAGGATACATGCTTTGCAGAATGCTGATTCAGTACCATCAGAGAGATCAAAGATGGTTACTAATAATATGATAAGCCTTGACCAATAATCCACTGTGCTATCTAGGTCAATTGACCACTAACATGTGACTGTATCGCTCAATCAATAACTGGCAAACCTAATTATTTAGAATCGAATGACTAGAAGAATCATTCAAATATACCTCACAGAGATCCTTTTGACAAAGCAGTGAATTTTCTAGACTTTGTGATGAGCAATTGCCATGCAGCAGATAATTTTAGATTAAATTATGAACTTGAAGCAAAGTCAAAGAACAAAAAAAGAAAATCACGTGAAGAAAATGTAGAATTCGGTCCTTCCAATTTTTAATAACAAGTACTCTATTGGCATCTTTAATGGGAAGGTTGCAGAAATGAAAAAAGAACACCACAAAGTATATACTGCAGGAAAAAAAAAAAAAAAGAAAAAACACACACACACACACATCAGCACCTGAGTACTTTGAAGCATCAGAGATGGTTGTTGCTTCGGAAACTGGGATGGTAGGAAAAAATGAACCTGCGGTTTTAGGAATTCACAACTTTAGCCAGAGACAGGAAAAAGCAATTGTTTCACATATATCCGCGTATAATTATCACATAATATCATTATGAAAACAACACCATAAAATGTATAATAACACTCTAAATAAGTTTTTAAGTGGACATGTACCATATGAATCCAACCATCTCTTCAAAAATATAAATCCAACAATATTGGGCCAAGTTTAAAAGCATTTTGTTAAGGAAAACTTGGATATTTAAAAAATCTACTTCCTCTAAATGCACGTATTAGAAGATGCATAGAAAATAACATGATACCAGGAAAGTAAATGTTCCGGAGGCAGCGAGAAATGTAGCTTTTCTGCAAAAAACCTGAAAAAAAAAGCAACAATGACAGTGCCAGCCTGGCTTAGATGATCGATTCTCTAAAAAGGGTCCAAGCAGGTATACCGGATCAGCTTCTAAAGGTCTTCCAAATAATGGGGCTAATGCCTCAATAAATCGCCTCCTTACATCAATTGATGAAACTGCCTCTGAGACCTGCAAAAAAAAATCCTTCAGGTTATGTGAATACTTGATGAACATAATAAGAAGAGGTATCATTATATGAAGAAATAAGCAAACCTGTCTCTGGAGGAGTTCTTCGAGGTGAGGAAGATATTCAGCCATGCACCTTTTTAGATGAAGAATACGCTAGAGTTTAGTATAAATTATGTCAAGAAAATCTTCATACAAAAAGGAAACTACCATCAGGATGGGCAATATTTAAAGGCAAAAATACGTTTAGCTCACATTCCATCCAACCATGGAGGAAGTTTGACATCATCAATGGAAAACAGAGCTTTCAATTCAGGAGTAGCCATTAATTTCAGACGAGGTGCTGAAGGAGCAGATGTATACTTCCTACCAACAGGATATACTACCTAAAAGTCACAAAACAAACATGAACAACTGAAGGTAAAAGTATACAGAAACTATAAATAAAAGTAAGAGAAGGTTCTGCAACCTGTAGGTATATCTTTTGTGTATGTCTCCAAGGGCATGCAGGTACCATTTTGTTTATATTCATGTCCATTAGAGGCACTGCAAATTTGACCTCCTGTGGCTACACTAAAATTCAAAGGCATAGAAACCAAAGACATCATTAAAACCTACCAATAATGACTCAAGCTAGTATCCCAAATAAAAAAGATATGCAAATATGTTTGTTTCAGACAATACCTTATCAATACCTGAACTCATATGCATTTCAATCCCCTACAGAACAATTATTGAAGTTACAATGAGAAGGGGGGAAATAAAGCATTAATGTATACCCCAACACTGATGGGAAATGGAATAACACATGGAAACAAAAGAACTAGTAAAGTTTAACTTGAAATATATATAATACCTCAATCTTCTCCAACCCACTTTGCTAAATTTATAATTAGCATGAAGAAGAAGAGGCCCAAGAAGCAACTCAATAGCAAGGGAAAACAAAATGCATATATAATGAAGATCCAAATAATAATAAAAAAAAAAAGAAATCGCAAGAAAAAAATTTTGTGCATAAAACATCTCATCCAACAGCCACCACAAGAATTGATTCAAACTCGTGACAGTAAGATAGAGAAATGGGTGGTTTTAAAAATAAGAACTGACTTCATAAAAAGAGTTCGGAAGCTGACTGTTGACAATGTCTGAATATATGGAACTTAACTTACTAAACAAAAAGTAAAATAGTTGGATTGGAAAGTGATTGAACTCCATAACAAAAAAACTCAACTATTGTTTATAAATTGCATTTAGAAAAAATATTTTTATTTATGAAAAAGAAAAAATAAATTTTATATTCATAAGAAAACATAGCATATGCTAATTATTGATACTAGAGGAAGCAGCATCCATGGTCCTTTATTCAGTTTGCAACAAAGTAAAAATTCCAATTCTGTTTTCCCTGTAATTCACCTCTTTGGATATGGTAACAGAAAAAAAGATGAAAGAAAGAATTGAATGCATTTTATACAAGTAATCTTAGAGTCACAAAGCAATATATTGGCATATAGAAGCAATTATACATACCCTTTTCATAACAAGTAGACATTAGCATTACAAGAAAATATTACCTCTCTCGATACAATAGTGCTAATTTCAAACATCAAGCGATCATCATCAACTTCTCCAACACGCTTCTTCTGATAGGACATGTATTTCTCCCTAAAATTAAATCCCAAGAGATATAAAATCTCAATCACAGTTAACAACTATGTATTTCAAAATTCAACTACACTACAGCAACTACAAAAGAAAAAGAAAAACAAATCCCTGACCTCAGTTCCTCAATGAGAGCCAAAAGCCGTGTTGGATCTTTATTATTCCAGTCAGTCAAACTGCTCTTGACTAACCTTGAATCTCCTCCCTCACTTCCCAGTAAATGAAATGGATGAAAATCTTCATCTTCAGCTCCAAATATAACATCTGGGGCAGCTAGAGGAAATTCGACATTGTATATAATATCCCCTACAATATATGAACTGAAAAATTTTAGTAAAGAATCAAAATGAATTTTTCAAATCATAAAAAATTGTACTGACATCTGAGGTAGTCTAGGCAATAGGGAATGAGCAACGTAAACCGATCAAAAGTTCCAGGGAAATATTTGCTACCGGACCAGACCTGCTCAACCTGCAAAGCATATTAAACGAATCCTCAATTGGGGAACAACCAAAATCTTTCTTTAGTTGGAAATGCACATGTTATGAAATTAAGCATTCAAATCGTTTAATTAGGTTCCGAAGTCCATCTTATGATTCATTTTTACCAGAAATTTGAAGAGAAGGAGGTGGATGAAGAAGTACCTTGATGGCGTGAGGAAAGTGGGTGAGGAGGTACTGGAGCTGAGCGGAGATGAACGGTGGAAATCCGTCAAACGACATCGTTGTTGCAGAGAACTGTCGGAATTGTAGCTCGTATTGATATCAGCGGAGGTGGCGTTCCCTTTAATTAAAATGGGACTTAATTGACAAATAAATTTAATTTATGTACTTCTTTGTTAATTTTTAACTTAATTGTACATATTCAATACTCAAGTCAACTTTTTATTTAGGTATAATTATTTATAGTTCTTTAAGATTTTGTGTAATATAATATAGGATTTTTCCATTTTTAAAACTGTATTAATAAGTTATTATATTTTTAAAAATTATATTATTAGGTTTTTTCGTTCAGAAACGCAGTTAGTCAATTGAAAAGTCAAACGATTTGATTAATTTTTTAAAAAGACAAAATTACCATTTGGTTTATTTTAATCAGACCATGTTTATTAATCTCAATCTTTAAATCAAACCATTTCTTCTTTAAATGAAACTCTTTCTTCTTTAAATAAAAAAAAAAAAAAACCTTTCTCTTTTATTCAAGCCACCATGGAATAATAAATGATTTTTTTTATTTATTTAAAGAAGAAATGGTTTGATTTAAAGATTTAATTTAATTATCATGGTCCGATTTAAATAAACCAACGGGTAATTTTGTCATTTTTAAAAAATTTAATCCAAATCGTTTGACTTTTTCAATTGACTAATGGCATTTCTGTACGTAAGGATCTAATGGTACAATTTTTGAAACCATAATAATCTATTAATACAATTTTTAAAATAGAAGGACTCTAAAGTATATTACGCAAAATCTTAGAGACCTATAAATAATTATTCATTTTATTTAAGGTTTCCAATTTATATTTCTATAAAAGTAATTCAGTCACACTTATATTAGATATAGTTCAGTATATTCTTAAAACATAATATAAGTGAAAAAAAATAAAATTATATTTATAAAATTAAAATATCTCTAATCAATTTATTATAGTTTAAAATCTTATTATTAATTATAATAATAAGAATAAGAATATAGTCTCTCAAAATTTTATATAATAAAGATTTTTTTTAACTAATTTGTTTGGAAAACCTATATTTCTAAAACTATAAGAAAACATATATATTGGCACCTGAAGTGAATAAGGAGGGAAGGTAACAAAAAATAAAAATAAATATTATTAATAAAGAAACAACATAACTCGTATTAACAAATATAAAATTACTAATATATACATAATATAACAATTTAATCTTTTTAATACCATTTAGTGATAATTTTGATGGAATAATCCCACAATTTAAATGATTGGTAAATATATTTTTGACACCTCAAAGATTTTTTTTTTTTTTAGGGAAGAAAGTGTAGTTAATTATATTTACACACATTGGGTATTTTTATTGATAATTCAAATCATAAATTTTATGAGGGCTCGAGTTTAGATTTGTAGTCTTTCAAAAATAAATTTTCCTTACACTTTATATTTCATTTAAGGGTCAGAAGAAGATCTTTACACAATGATATTATTGTTGAGTTACTTGAGTAAGATATGTTTTTTAATATTTATGATTTTTAGTATTTTTCACATTAGACGAGTCCAAATTTTAGATAATTTAATGCTTTGAGGTTCAAATTTTAAAATATAACAGAAAATTGTCTAAACCTTAAAATTATGTAATATTTTGACTTAAATTTTACTGGAAATACATGCTTTGCTGCCATATCGAAAAATTATGTAACAATACACGCCTGATTAAATTTTGAAAATATTTTTCCGACGGTAAATTCCAAAAACTTTGAAATGAAAAAATTGAAAAATTGATTGGAAGAAAGTTCAAATAGGGCTCGGTTTCACTAAAAAACTTAATTTTCCTTAAAATGACTAGAGGATTAAAAGATTTTATAAAAATCAATAACCTGACTTTCACTTGTTATTTGGTTACTTCGATAAAATTTAATTTTTAATTTTCGTGAAATATTTTAGAAATAAAATTTTAAATAAAATTAGGTTTCCTCAAATTTTCTTTCAATTAATTTTGGATCCCTCTTAGCTCCATTAAAGATGTAATTATGTAAAAAATTCATTTCAAAATTTTCTAAAATTTACTCTTTCAGAAAAAAATTATTTTTCAAAATTTGTTCGACGTATATTTTTACATATTTCTTGACGTGCCATACGCGTGTATTTTCAGACAAAAATCAAATTAATAACTTTTTTCTATTATATTTTAAAGTTTAACCCTAAAATATTATAATTATTGAAGTTTAGACTCATCTAATGTAATTTGCCTATTAATACTTTAATTGCATATCTTTTTAATTTTTTTAAATGAAATGCAAATTTCATTAATACATGAAATACATTAAGAAATAAAAAATTGATAACTAAAAAATAACCATTATATAAAAAACAACCATTATATTGTTTCACACTATTAAAATGGGCTGGCTGATAAAAAGTACTGTATTTCATAATATAATAATAATACAATAAGAGCAAAGTTATCTTTCCGAAACCAAAATTAAAATTTGGATATTTTATGAAACAAATTAAAACTTAGGCATTTAAATAAAATAAATCTAAACTTTGGGTGTTGTCTCTAAAATTACCCCTAAAATGGCAAAAGGGCGGGGACATAATCGACATTGCGAAATGATAAAAACCCTAATATCAAAACTGAGGCGCTATATAAACCGTATTCTGGCGAGAGCTCATAGCTATTAGATTGACAGAAAGAGTATGGTTTTGTACAGTCGGAATAAACAACAGTCCTCTTTTCGGTGTCTGTATTTTCTATTTTCTGATGTGTTTTTAAACATATGAATTCGGAGATTCAGAAAACAGGTGATGAAATTGGATTAAATATCTCACGACGGTCGTCTGAGAGGCGCTTCCAGTGTCGCTGATGCAATGATCCAATGTTCTGATGTTTTCCTTTCTCATTCTTGTTTTCCATTTATTTTTTTATAGACGACGGTGATGGAGGAGGCATAATGATGAGAGTTTGAAATTACCGATCAATTTCATGAAAAGGATTAATAAACCTCCTACTCATACTGAATGCTTCTTCATCACTGTTTTATAATATAAATATTGCATTGAAACTCCGATTTGGATTTTATGTAATTTCTCGGAATTTTTTTTTTTGTTTTTGGTTAACAGCATGATTTGAGCTGGTTTTAAAGAACCATGATAAAACATGGAAATTCAAATTGAATCGGAGAAATTTTAACGTATAAGTAATTTTAACAAATGTTTTTTTTTTTTAATATAAGTAAATATTATATTTTTAATATTTTATAAAAAATATGTGTATTTATTATTATTATATAATAAATATATTAATAATTATGAAAAATAAATCTAAAAAAATTGACATTTATTATAAATTTTTTTTTTATAAATTATTCTACTTTTATTAGAATGTTATAGCACCTTCCTTTTTCATTGAAGTGCTAATTAAAAATTATTAATCAGGAATTAGAAGGTGTTAGTTGACAAAATTAATTGTATAAATCAATCTAAAAAACATATGTACTGATTGATATCTGGAAAATCTTCAACCTCTTTTTTTATACATATATGAAAATTTTCAAGCTTTAATAGGCTTTTGAGTTCCTATTTTCAAGAAAATAGACCTTGGTTATAAGAAATTAAATAGGATTAAAATCTGTAAATACAATCAATTTACAACAAATGGGGATTTTTCAGAATGCATCTTTTGCCAAACTCCTTAGTCCATAGCCCAACCCTGCAACCAGTAAAAATGAGCATTTTAAGAATTTTTTTATTTTAAAGATGAAAGCAAAAGGATGGTTTAGTTGTAAAGTTAGCCATGCCTGAATCTTGCCATCAGAAAAACCAGCATAAAGCATTCCTCCATCCATATCACATATTAAACAAGTGATTTTACCAGTAATCTTGATGGAAGCAACTCTTGTTATTCTTTCTTTTAACCAAACCTCAATAATCCCACATTTTGTAGCTGTGAATATGAAGTCACTGTTCGCAACAATGCGCATAATGTCCAGTCCTGTCGAAAATGATCCAATGACTGCTTTTGTGTAGTGAGAAAATACCTGCTTCGTTGTATAAAAATTAATCAGAATCTGAAGATTTTATATTTTTGTATAAACTGAAAATTACTTTTTACCTTGCCGGCTGTGCCATCAATGGTAGAGCCACCGGCCAAAAGCAGACCATCATGAATACATAGTGAATGTATAATTTGTTTCCCCAACAGTTTTCTTGTACCGGAATAGAAAGGGGTTGATGTCAATTTGCACAAATCCACCTCCTATAGATTTTCATATATTTGCTTTGATCAATTCAACACATTTGCAGAATCAGAAACAGAAGTTCAAATCACGTGACACAAGGAGAATGTTCACCTGGATAGTGTAGCCAGAGCAACCACAATATAACTTGTCCCCTTTCATGGCAAGGCACTTCACAGTTTTGTTGAAGGTAACATACTTCGGAACCCCAGACCAATTGTAAACCTGTGCTGACACAATTTTCATGTTCTGAGAAAACTACTGCTTTAAAAAAGGAATGTTGCTTCATTTTCTGCTGTTAAGATGTAATTTGAAGAGGGAATTACCTTAACTCCGGGTCCTTGAGAAATAAAGCATGCAACTTTAGCATTAGCCGTCAACTCATATACTGCCTCTTTCACATCATGAACTTGAACACAATGAATTTCTTCAGGCTTGATTGCCCAGACCTGCATATAAAGAAGGATAAATTGAAACAGTTTGAAATAAGGTATTATATCTTTAAACAGTCGATTGAAAAGGCTCATAGCACAAATAAGGTATTTATAATAATAAGGTAAAGATCATGCTGCCATTTTCCCAAGCCAGGTTGAGTGGGAAGAAACAATGAATTGTAACCTGATATATGTTTTTTTTTTTTTGTTTGGTATGAAATCTTTTGAATTGCCTTGCATAATCAGGTTACGTACCCGGATCGTTTTGTCCAAGGAACCGCTATACAATTTGTCACCGGAAGAAGGAACGTAGAGGCATGTAACAGCTTTTGTGTGTTCACGAACTTCATGAATTAGCCTTAACGTTTTCTTCCTAGCAGCCCACACCTAAAATAAGCTATCAGTAAGGCAAAGTTCGGTTTTTGTAGCATATGAATCCCACAAATACTAAAGCTTATGCTTGTGCAAAGACCTAATTGCAATAGCGTACAAATGATCTTAAATGTGAGGAGAATAAGACGTAACTTCACACCTTTATTGTTCCATCAGTATGGCTGCTTAGAACACGGCCCTTCAAATGAAGCAATGACAGAACTTCACCATTTGCAGATGATTCCAAATCAACCACTTCAGTACAACGCCATAGCTCTGTCTAAATTACAGAATAGACAGACCAGTGAGCTCATTTACATACATATGTTGCAAAAGAAGAAAGAATAAAAATGCTTCCCACTTACTGCATTGACAGAGGACAAGTTCAATAAAGTTTTCAGTACATCAGTAATAACGGGCGACGTTCGCTTGAATTTTCTCAAGTTTTTATAGATGCATTTGGCATACTTTCCCATCTCCTCAAGTGCAGCTTCAGGTAATTATATAAGTTCGGTCAGTGAATATTAGTATAAATATATTCTGAGTATTCATTTGTTCCTTCTGCATTTTTTTTTTTTGAAGGTATTTCTTCTGCATTTATTTACCTGGATCGCTAACGAAAGTTTTTAATGCAAGAGTTACCATAATCTTCTCTTCCATATTTCTTGATGATTGAAGAACATTCATAAATTCCTCGAGCAATGATTTACGAGCAACTTCTTTAACACCAGTATCAGGAAGAACTAAAAGCATGTATGTGAGCCATGTGGAAATGATAAGGCATGATTTTGCGATCTCCAAGGAAGTACTCTTGAAACATTCCTCCAACGCTTTGAATACAGAACCTTTTTCATGATTGCAAAGTACAAAAGCTACCTTTTTCTCCCAAGAACTTTCAGCTTTCTCTTCATCTGCCTGTACAGTGCTATTAAAGGTTTAGGAATGCATTAATATTAAATGTTACAATGCTCAATATAACAAACACAACAAACAGCTGTTTTCACCAAATCATTTTCTCCTTTATTCAGTCCCCCTGCCTTCATTAGAGCATTGTAAGGTTGATGAAACCCTGCAATGTTAAGTAGCCAGGGTTCCATATAAGACTTCCCAGATGAAGTAAAACGTCCAGAAAGAGATATCAAAGCATCTAGAGCCATCATCTGGGTATTAAAAAATTCCTTTTTGTAAAGTGCTTCAATGAGTGTTTCCAATGCTTCTTCTCTATAAATGCTCATCTTCTGTGGCTCAGCCTGGAAAATTGGAATAATGTAAACGAATGGTTAGATGGCCTATTTAGTCAACGATATGTTTGTTTAAGATGGCTATTGCTGGATGCAAGGAATGAAGGCAGACCACAAGATCAAGTTGAAGAAGAAGAGCAGCAAGGACAGGCTGTTGTTCCATGGGAGCCATTTGAAGATGCACAAGGAATGTATGCATGGTACTAAAAGATCCTTCATCTCTAATCATTTGCAAGATCTGATTGCAGAATGTCCTTCTGATAACCATGAGAATTATAGAACTTCAGATATACAATATCAGTCTTACACAAACAAATAAAAAAAAAAACCAAACTTTGTGTTTCATTTTGTGAGCATGCTCGAACATTATTATGATAACAAACATGACAACAAGATCTACTTGAGAGGATAGCTGGGATATGACTACTAGTAGCATCCTATTCAACAAGAGAATATTATCAACTTAGAAATAGAAACTGAAAAATAGCAATTGCTTGTTAAAATACTAATACAACTCAGAAATAGACTTTATTAGAATCAGAAGAGTTGATTCAAAATCAAAAGTAGAAAATAAAGTTGAAGAAAATGTGTTTATGTAAAACTGATTGCAAAGGCAAATATAATTGATCAACCAAATAAGCATGGATTGTACCTGTTTAATTGAACTAACTGTGCGAGAAATTCTATGCATATGCCTCTCACACTATCATTTCCTGAATGAAATAATTCAAGCACAGGACGTAACTCAATTCTACTTGCTATGAAGCTCCGGCAACTTTTTTCAGCAATCATGCAACATAGGAGTACTGAAACAACAGATTTTCTTCCTCCAACCTGATCCAAACACTTGACAAGTGCTGAAATTCCATTTTCCGAAATAACACTAAAAGCATTAACAGACCGGCTATTTTCATCCCCTCCAGTAAGTATCTGCTCAAGCATTGCTATGGCTGCTTCCTTTGGATCAATAAAAAACTGAAGATCATTCTGATCTTCAGTTTTCATCTGGATCAAATACACAAGAGAGGGTATAAAGCTGTGGGCTGAAAGCTGAGAAAATGATGGCCTTAGCTGGTATATAAGAACAGCAGCCTCGGCTAGCCCGTTTTTAAGCAAAGCAGCCAAGCGATCAAAGTCAGAATCTACACTAGTCAGAATCTCGCCAACACTTTCATCTGAAAATAGAAGTTCAGAGAGAAGGTACAATGATGTTCTGAGAACTTCTCTATTCAGAGAATCTGTTAGTATTTCCATAAATCCATTTACAATAGTTGGTTTCGACAAATATGAATGAACCCCAGGGCTACCCTTTGAATCCTTCCACAATTTTGCAATTGCTAAAACTGCTTCTTCACATTCTTTTAAGTTTTCAGAAGTACAGAGACATGAAATATGTAGCTTTAACTCGTTGATGATTGTTTCTATACTGGCTTGGGAAAGTACACTGGTTGGGGATGTTGATACAGCTGACCGTACAAATCTTTTGCTCCTATAATGAATGTGATTTTCTGTGCTATTATTATTATTATGATTGTGAAAATCAAAGGTTGTAGGAGTAGACGTCAATGAAGTTTCTTTTACAGAGTAGCAGCTAAGTGAACTCCGAGGTGTTTCAGAGTAAGAAAATTCCTGAGCAAGATCAGGATACTGCTCTTTCCAAGAATTTATAAGTCTCTTCAGTACATAGTTTGTTTTAGGAAGTGAATTCGCAGATAGATCTTGCCGAGTAATGGGACACGTTGTATTTCCTCTTTCCAACCATTCTTGAATTGCTTTTCTTTCATAAGTCTGACCAGTTTCAAGGGTAACTGGATCATTAAAAAGCTGACTTGTGATTGGGCAAACAAAGTCTTTTGGTGGTCTTGAACGAGAAGATGATTTATCGGACATTGGGAGAGAAATATAACTCTGGCTTCCTTCGTCACTTTCATTAAAAGAGCTAAGCAATCCAAAGAATTTTGAATTCATCAAATAGAAAACATAACTTTGTTCAAGCTGGGTTACCATTGGTGCAAAGCAAAACACCAATAGTAACATTACAGCAACCCAAAAATGAAAGACAAAAAGAAAGATTTTAAGTTACCTAGTCTCCAGTACTTGGCTGTTAATATGTTCATAACTTATGCTGTGTGTTCGACTGCTGGTTTTCCTGGAAGTTCTCTACAAATCCCAAATTGCAAAGCATCAGTAAAACGAT
Organism: Croton setiger; assembly: GCA_948099555.1. NCBI lineage: Eukaryota > Viridiplantae > Streptophyta > Magnoliopsida > Malpighiales > Euphorbiaceae > Croton > Croton setiger. The sequence continues at coordinate 165,156 of CANUEY010221510.1, forward strand.
TACGCAACTTTTAATCGCACTATTTATTAAAACCTTAAGTTTGGGGCCTACTATTGTTTCAACATCTGAGTCTGGTGAGCTAATGCTCTCATAATTACTAATGCGTGGAGAAACAGGCAAAGAGCGGGCAGTTGTAGAATCTGTGACATGATTGGACAGAAGACGCAAAAGAGATGTAGATCCTTTTTTGGGATGCACATCTTGTTTTGAAGGAGAAATCTTAGATGAAAAATTTCTTGGGGAATCCACAGGAGAGAAATTTGAGGGCGTATGTGTTAGGCTGTTGGATTTAGATGACTTGATGCTTGCTCCGCTTTCCTTATTTTCACTTTTCATGCTCATAAGAGTTGCCAACTTAAGACTTTGATCTTCGCAATCCAACTCACCATCATTAGGTTCACATTCAGAATCATCCTCATTCTCCTCAGGTATGACCTCCTGACATATTAACCAAGAATACAGCATTATTGGTCATTTTGAAATTTCCAAAAGAAGTGCGTTTTGAAAGAAACATTATCAGTAGTATTTTTTAGTTACGACACTACCTGAGGATCCCATACAGTAGAATCTTCCATATTATGTGTGATTGTTGAACCTACACCCAATCTGCTCAAAGTCATATTCAAAGTAGCACAAAGATATTAGAGCCTTAAAAAAAAGTGAATACTATTTTCTGTTGATCATAAAATGTAAGTATAAATGATACACATTAAAGCTTAAATTCTTCATTTTCGACTAATCACCAATTTTAAATTTAGTCCAAAATATACACTGACCTGCTTCCATTTCTTGCATCATGTTTAGATCGGAGAACAGGAGAAAAACCAGCACTCTTAGGCAAGATAGGACCAAACTTCACATAATCAGGAATAGAACGGCTCACCTCATGCAGGGGAGTCATTGGTGGCTCTGCTATTGGCAACATTGGAGACATCTTTTTGTTCATGGTAGAATCGGAATTCATACAATCCTGATAGTACTTTGCAAAAAGTCTAGTATTCTCATCTAATGAATCTCCATAAAGCTGCTCTAGCTTTTGTAATTTTTCCACGTGGTCTGGCCTAAGTGAAAAGACCAGAGACTCGTTGAAGAATTGTTCTAAGTCAGTGGTAAATGACAAATCAGCAGAATCAGGAACCAGTTCCATCATCAATCTCTGTCTTGCCTCGGAATACCACCCAACAATCGAGCTCATATGGGGCAGAAATAAATCTTTCCATAGTTCCGGAGCAAAATCAATCCTTGAGAAAAAAGGATCAATAATGAACATCTCAAGAACATGATAAACTGAATTGTGAACTTTGTTACGCAATTTCCAAAGATAAGAAAGATTAAGATGGGCCCAGGCAGAGAGGTAGAAATTGGGAACTCCAGCTGTACTATGGTTGGAGTTCAACATGGCACACACTTGCAGCATCTTCTCTGCATAATCTAGTCGTGCTAACTTTGTTTCCATGTTAGCAGTGTCAATAGCTTCTTCCAGAGCTTCAATACCCCAATCCAAATTTGCTAATACTGCTTGATCTGAGTATCGAATTTCCATATCCTTGTCACAACTCCCATTTTCAGCTGCTAATCTCTCAGCACAATGTTCTTTGTGCAGGGCCCTTTTTGCTTTATTGATCAACCGATCTTGTATAAAACTATCCACTTTAGTAGTTAGGGACCTTACAAAATCCTTTTGGTCCCTTCCAAACCTATAGTCGCTTGCCATCATTGAATTGGTCCGAGATAACAGTTTTGCTACAAACATACACAGGAACAACCTCTAACCATCATCTCAGCAATGTCTCCAACCAATTGCTATGGAAATATGGAAAATAGAAAGATTACCAGTTGAAATTTGAAAATAAACAATAACCAAATAAAAATCAACAAAGTAGAATCATAATAGACTAAAGTGAGTTCGATACCAACCGAACTATGAAAACACGGAACCAATAAAAATATTTTATCTTATCACTGTTTAGTGTATGTACTGAAGATGTTCAAAACGCATGAAGATCCATTAACGTTGTCTACTAAAAAAAAAAAAAAAAACTACTGAATTCTATCATTTAACAAATCAATCCTTCAGATCGGTTAGCATTTCATTGAATATCATTTTGGCAAAAGTTTATTAACCGAAGTACTAAAACACTGAACCAATAAAAAAATTTTACCTTATCATTGTTTAGTGTATGTACTGAGTATGTTTAAAACACATGAAGATCCATTAATGTTGTCTACAGCAAAAAAATTACTGAATTTCTATCGTTGCACAATCAATCCTTCAGCTCGAATTAGCATTTCATCGAATATCATTTAGGCAAAAGAAAGAAAATAATAAGTTTGAAATACTAGAACCTCTTTCCAGCATTACCTTGAAAATGAAAACAAGAAACTACAAGTAGCATTCGCAATAAAGTAAACTAACATTCTTCAGATAAGAAAAGACAAAAAAAAAGGAGTGTACGGATTTCTTACTGTATTTGGGGGGAAAAATCCCTGGAAGGAAACACTGTATTGTAGGAATCAAACTCAAATTCAAGGCAATGAACTGCAATTACAATGGCGTGAAAGTCATAAGAAAGACAAAGAGAAAAAGGTCCATTAGATACAATACAAATAGTTGTTGCCGGCCTCAAAATTGTCTGTATCATTGTGTGATGATCAAAGCAAACAAGAGATTCTAAATTTAATATTACTAATTACATGATTAAATTAATCCCGAGGGTTGAATCTGTTAAAATAAATGACAAGAAAAAGAAACTCCATTGTAGCTTAATCATCATTATAATATATAATTCTAAATCATTAGAAATAGTCAAAGTATAAGAAAAACCCTTGGTTGTTATGGAAAAAACTAAAAATAATACAAGTGGCCAAATCCAAATACAGTTCCATCTGTTCTGTTTGTTTAGGTAATATCAAAAGAGTTTATGTAGCAGTAAACAAAAATATAAATACCAATTACCAAGTCTGTCTGCTTCCATTCGAGCCGCAGAAGCCAAAGTCTTAGGTAACACTTCCTCTTCTCTTCCATGAAAGCGATGAAGCTTCAATCTAGAAATTCCATCTGCAACATTTTTGCAATTTTCTTCTAATTTTGGCTCTTTAAACGGTTTGATTGTCCTAAAAGATTTACCACTAGAGCTTCTGAATTTTCCATTTTCAGAATTATTATCAGGTAAATAGCAGCCAGTAATAGACTTAATTGATTCTTCAGAAGAGTCCGCAGGATTGATCTGTCTTTCAAATTTGTTGGCAGCCATTGTTCAATCATATCAAAATCCTAATTGCTGAAATTAGAAAACGAAAGCTCTATCTCTGTAAAATCGAAATGAAGTTAGGAATTTGGCGGGATACCGTTTTATTTACATGATGAACGTTGTAATGTGCAACAACTTATAGTTTATTTTAAAAAAAAAAAAAATAGAAATATTTATCAAAGTAACAGAGAAAATCAAAGCTTTCTGTTTTTATTATCCATTCATAAGTATATATTTTCCTCAAAATATTATACACTATACCGTGAATTAATTTATTTAAAATTTAAATAAATCTATTAAATAGTTAAAATCACCAGTTATTCTATTTTATTTTTTTTTTAAAAAAAAATCATATAATAAATTGGAACAATTTTTGTCATTTTTGTGGATAGTGAGGTTTTATATTTACATCCTCCTTATCATATTTATGTTTTAAAAAATGTTTTTCAAATCATTGTCCTTTTTAAAGCACTTTTTTTTTTCTACGATTCTAAATTTAATATTTAAAAATCAAAAAAATAAATCAGAATATTTAAATTAAAAATTTTGTGAGTAATCTAAAGAACCACTCCTTGTCATTAATTCTAAAATTATAGAGGAACTAAAGCAGTTAAGCTAAGGTTTGATTTCAGTATAATTAAACTGAATTAGAAATGGTGAGGCCCTATTTAACAAGGAAGGAGTTAGGGTTTAACATGAATTTACTTTATCCAATACCAATAGATTAGGATTTTAATGTTTATTTATAAAGGAATTTTCTGATCAATTCATTTGCATTTGCATTTAATATGTTTAAAATAACTAATTTAAATTTTAGGTACTTGGTTGGATTGATGAAATTATAAATAAATGATTTAATTATAGAATGTCTCGTTCTATTGTTTGGTAAATGAGTAAAATGCATGGCCTTGATGATAGGATTAGGGATATAATTAGAACATAATTGATATTTTTAATTTCATCATTAATTAAAAATATGGAATTGATGAATCTCTCTTTTAAAATAATAGATTTAAGTCATCATGAAATCTATTAATTGTATAGATTATTTATGAAATCTAGTAATAATAGATTTAATAACAATAATTATTTAGAATGTCTAAATTTTTATCATTTAAATCTCTTAATCTAAACCACCCAAAGGCCCAAATAACAAATTTTAAGAGGGATTTTGAAAACAAATACCATACCGTGGAAACTAATATGTAGTAAATAGTATAACGTTTTAGAAATCCAGTAAATAGCACATTTAAAAAAAAAAATTCGAAAAATATACTATTTGAAAATAAAATTTAAAACTATTAATTTTTTTTCAAAGTATTTGACCACTGCCGAATCGCTATTACCAATCAGTATACCAATCATATATGAGCCATATACTTGATATATATCGATAAAAAATAAAATTCGATAAAAAATAAAATTTTGCTAAATGTATATATTGAAGAATAATAAAATTTTGCCAAACATGGAATTCAAATTCCTGATATGTGGAATTGACAAAATAAATTTTATCATTGAGCCACAAATCCCCCTGCATCTTATAAATACATGAAATTATATATATATGTTATATATGATCCAATTAGCTGAATTATCATTAGTATTTTATTATTTTATTTTATTATATTTAAAAAAATTAAAAAATATATTAATAAGGGATAGAAAGTAAAGTAAAAATAAGTAAAATAAACTTTAAAAATATGCTTTATACTACAAATTCCCATTTAAAAATATATATATATATATAGTGAATTTAGAAGTAAAATTTTATGAATTTATTTGTTCCAAAGACCCTTAATATTTATTCTCAAAAAACTTTAATATTTATTTTTAGCATGTTAATCAAAATTAACTCTTTTTGTGTTTGAACTATTTTCTAAATCATGAAAGTTATGTATTAAGAAATTTAGCTCTTATAGAATATTATTTTAATATTTTAGAAAGTAAAATGGTATATTATTAAACATTGTAATAAATAAAACCTCAAATCTTGATTAAATTTAAATTTCATCGCGGACAAGAAGATAGTTCATTAAAATGATAACTTAGTAGTAATTGATATTTACAATTTTTTTTTAGAAGTTATTTTCATTGATCATCTAAACTCCATTACAATTAAAACATAAATTTTAAATCACAGCGCCAAAAGAGCATCAATAAATAACCAATAAAGCTACCACATCACAAATACTGCACAAAACTTAATCTAATTAATATTTTGAAAATACAATAAACACACAAAAAAAAGTTATTACCAGTCAAATTCATAAATAATTTTTTACAGGAGAAATAACTAAAACAAGTAAATAATTGCTTAATTAGGAGGCAATTGAATTGAATTTAATAATTTGACATTCAGGTAAGCAGGGACCAAAATTCCTACACTTTTTGCTTACTGTGGCCTAAACAAACACTTTGATAAAGAGTAAAGGCTGACAAATTCAAAAATTATTCTATTTCTGTATTTCACATTGAAAATACGATTTTTTTATAAACTGAACGATAACGGATATAGATGAAAATAATTGTCTAAGAGAAAATTACTATTTTATCTCCTTTTTTTCCCATATATATTTTACATATATTGATGTTGTTTACAAACATATTATTGTTTCATTCTATTAACTTTTCATCCTAAATCATTAATATATTTTTATAATTCCCAAAACAACCCATATGACATCATCTTCTTCCTGCTCCAAACATAACCATCATCTTTTTTTTCTTTTCTTAAGTCATTACCTTATTTGGTGCCTTCTCTTCCACTAATCTGCAAAATGGTTCAACCAACCACTCAAAACTCACTTTTATTAAATATTAAAAACTTAAAATGCTTATAATAAATAATGTTAACCTTACAAATTGAATTAAGTCATTTTGATTATAATGTGACACCAACTTATTATAAGTCTAATTAATGACAAATGAGTTTAACTAAAATGATAATTAACTCTTGTAGGATCCAAAATTCTCTAAAAAACAATAAATGCTTTTTCAGTGGTCTTTATGTGACTTAATTTCTGCCATTAATGGTGCAACTTGGAAGCTCCAGTTTTTGGTTTTCTTTCTTCTAGCGTTTTTTCCCCTCAAGAATAATTCATTATTAAGGTCATTTCTCAGATTTGTATGCTAGGATTCTTATCCTTTTGAACAAATTTATCTTGTTTACCTTATTTTTTTCAATATGAAAATAGAGATGATAGTTTAATAAATCTGTAATTGTTAAAATTCCAGTTATAAGTACATCTGCTTAAATAACATAGAAATAATATGTAAAATACAGGAATAAAATAGTCTAATTATGGGTATAAAATAATAATTTTTCAATTTAAGGAAAAGTTCATGCAATTCCTTTTTTTCATCCTTTACATTGTCAAAATTTATAAAAGCGTTTGATTGATTATATTAGCATGGGTAAAAGATGATTTATTTCTGTTAATCTTTTTTTTAAAGGTTACAACTTACAATCCTCACCATTAATTAATGATTATTAATAATAAACTAAATATTGAAGTCGCATCAGAAAGAGGTCATAGTTGATGTTTGCAAGTATTGACCAATTCAAAACAAAAATGGATTAGTCATATATACATCTTTTCCTTAAAGTATTAAAAACTCAAACAAAAACCTACCAAAATTCTAAGTTATTTTTATTTATTCGTTACTATTACTTACTGTAAAGTGATTAATTTCATACTTCATTAAATTTAGAAAGAGATTTTTTTTTTTTTTTTTTATCTTCAATCATATAAGAAATTTCAGCTACAATGCAACTTGAAATAAGCCATTTTTGACCTCCAATATTATAAAATAAATAAATAAAACTTTGTTTATGTTGTATTAAGAACCTCGAGCATTGACACCAAATATGCATTCATCGCAAATACATGTGTGAGAAGATTAGTACAACCCACTTGAGATTTATTGAAGATCCTAATCTTTATTTAAATTTTGTTATTAGGGCAAAAAAAGCAAGGCAGAATATTTATTGTTGTTATTTAAAAAAAAAAAAGAAAAAACAGAGACTTTTGAGTCAGATAAAACTCCAAAACTCAGACTAGGTGGGCGGGATGATTGCTTTCTTGTTATTGTCCCTTCCTTCTTCCTTCCTTCCTTCCATTCATATCTTTACATTTTTACACACTAAATTAAAACGTAAACCAACTCAGAATAGTCTTTAGTCAATTCTTACGGTTTCCTTCTTCAATATGACATTTCTTTGTTATCATTAATTCTATTTTTTAATTTTAGTCAAAAAATTCCTCCACCTCCACCCCCTATTGCTGCCAAATTCGTACGCGTTCTTCATTTCCCCATTCATTACCAAACTCCTCCGTCATTATTATTCTATCTTCCCTTGTCACTGTAACTGCTCTGACTTTGAATCTTTCTTGGGTTTCTTTTCTAATCTTCATACTCTTTTTTTTTTTTTCATAATCCGTTATGCTATTTTCTGTTCTGAGTTTTTGTTTTTGTCATCAAAAGTCGTTTTATTTTTCTTTTATAAGAGTCTGTTTTGATTAGGGAAGTTGTTTGAAGTAAAACCCATTTTGCAAGAAGAACTATGGGAGCGGTTTGCTCTGGAGGTACGAAAAGGAAAAATGGTAATAAAGTTGCAGAGAAAAATTCTGGGTTTTCTGGGAAGTTAAAGTCAGTAAAGAGCCTTAGCAAACAGAAGGAGAATTCCCATCCTAATACTGGTAAAGGAGATGATTTTGACAAGGTAAATAAACACCAGAGGTATAATTCTGGTGAGCTATTTTTGTCTTTCTCCAGAGAGCTTAAGCCATCAACGCCTGCTAGAGGAGGGGCTCCTAAGGTATGTTTGGTTTAATTGTAATTTTTTTTTTTTCTATTGCTTAGGATTAGAGATATTGCTTTCATGTTTAGAATATTGGTATAGATATACAAGTTTCACTCGCCCAGATTAGATTTCTGATTATTGTATAGATGGTGAATAATGGATGGACAATGAGATCAATGATTATTATTGATGAAGCAAGTTTGATTGGGATTGAGGAGCATTCGATTCCCGAAGCAATTTTCTGTTTTGCATTGTTTTTGGGGGCCAAAAGCAGCAGTATTAGCCGAATGGTGATTGTGCTATGGGTTCTTGCTGGGTGATAGATATAAGCCAATGGTTCATTGAACATTTCGCATAGATATTCCAAGTTGAAGTTGTTAAATGAGATCTAGTATATTTCTTTGCTTCTGTAGTTTGTTATACTAATTCGTAGTATATCTCCTCTTTGAATGTCCGTGATCATCATTCTGTGGGTGCAAGATTCATTTGAATGGTTCATAGGATGTGGTGAGTTTTCTGTACTCACTTGAATGTGAGGAAGAAGATGCAAATTAGCCATCGAACATAATTTGAAAAGGGGTTGGCTAGCTATGCAATGGAATTATATCCCTCAAAATGAGTGTGGAATGGAAATGTGATACGAACCACTTGAAGACTGTTCACCTAGTAGAACTCACCCTTGAAAACCAGCTTGAGAGGGGGAGGGTGCCTAGGGACTTATTAAGCTCTTGCGAAGGATATGCCTAGGCAATGTGGTATCGTAACAAAGTGCTAGAATTGATTCAGAGTTTTTTTCAGTGGCTAGCAGTGAGGCCTGCAAGATGTTTTTGTAGGCTGAATGATCTAGTGCAGACATTTGGCATATTTAAAGGAATTTTAAGTTCCTAACCAAACATATAAAATTGTAATATACTTCACGGATAAAGAATTGTCCATTGTTTGCCAATACCAGATTCGGTAGTTAAAAACCTGAGAGAAAAATGTTGCTTATCACGAAAACAGATCATTCTGACGTTTTATGTGTTTATGGAAGAAACTCCTGCACAAGCACGCGATGTGTGGACGTCCTTTTGCTGATCTCCTATCGTGCTTTTCCTTTTGTAGGATGGCCAGAAAAGTTCATTTATAGGAAAAGCTGGTGCTGTTGGCCTTGAAAAAGCAGTAGAAGTCTTAGACACTCTTGGAAGCAGCATGTCAAATTTGAATGCTCGAGGTGGCTTTGTCTCTGGCATGGCCTCTAGAGGGAACAGAATCTCAATATTGGCATATGAAGTAGCTAATACCATAGCCAAAGGTGCAAACTTGTTTGAATCACTTTCAGAAGAAAATGTTCAGTTCCTAAAAAAAGATATATTGCATGCGGAAGGGGTACAGCAATTGGTTTCCACAAATATGAACGAGTTGCTAATTATTGCTGCTGCTGACAAAAGGTTGCTACTGATTACAATTAGTTTGTAGTTTTTGTTTTTGCATTATTGTAATCGACTTTTGATGTAATGCACCTGATATTGTGTTGTATTCTTTTAGAGAGGAACTTGATGTATTTTCACGGGAGGTTATCCGGTTTGGAGATTCATGTAAAGATCCTCAATGGCACAACCTGGGTAGATATTTTACAAAGTAAGCTACAATATTAATGATGCGATATTCCCTAATGTCTTACTGATGTTGGCTGACAAAGGAATTATGTCTCTTGGCATGGTTGTAATATTTCAGGTTAGATTCTGACTATTCCGGTGATAAACAAACTAGAGAAGAGGCAGAGGTGACAATGCAAGCGCTGACTACTCTGGCCCAGCATACTTCTGTAAGTTTATTTATGGATAATCAGAAGTTTGCACTTGTATCACTATTCCTGCTGCATTTGTCATTGCACAATGCTGTCTCATATAAGTTATTTTCTCCATAGGGTCATAACTGAGAACTTTCATCTTCTGAAGGTATGAATCTTTTTTTCCCCTTTTGCAGGAATTATATCATGAATCACATGCTTTGGATAGATTTGAACAAGATTATCAGCAGAAAGTTGAAGAAATTGAGTCTTTACATCTACCCAAAAATGGTTCGTCACCATAACCTTCTTCCCTCTTCCCATCATTTTTCAAATAAATGTGTGCCAGTAAACTATACTGATGCATTTCTAATTACTCTGTAACATCTGAAGTGAATTTATGCATATTTTTGAGCTTCAGCAACTTCATTTTTTCTGTTCTTCTCGTCTTTCCTCCTAGTCTGCTTCATTTCCAGTATCTACTTGATGCTTGATCACTACAGTGGTGCTGCTATAATTTAACCGGCTATTTTTCTTTTGTAATTGTAGGAGAGAGTATCACAATTTTACATTCTGAGCTAAAACAGCAAAGAAAGCTTGTGAGGAGTTTGAAAAAGAAATCTCTTTGGTCTAAAAATTTAGAGGAGGTACATGTTATGACATATGAGCCACTAACATCTGCCATCATTTAGTTCATTGCATTAATGCATTTTTATTCTAGTGTCAATAATAGTTTTACAACCCTTTTATTAATTTTATTAACTAATCTTATTGTTAGTTTTGCTTACTTTTGCTTTGATTTATTTGAATTATGTTTCTGTAGCGTAGAAGAATATTAGCATTAAATTACTTAAGCTTACGGTTTAAGATAGGACATTCTGTTTGTTAAGATAAGTCATAAATGCTTGTGTCCACCCGAGAGAGAAGACTGTATTTCTGTAAATCTACTGATCAAACTTCTTCTAACTTGACCGTGCACTCTACAGATCATGGAGAAGCTTGTTGATATAGTTACATATTTACACCGAGCAATTATAGAAGCATTTGGAAACAATGGTATGAGTTCAATTATCTTATGATGAAATTAACAGATGTCACTTTATCTACACGGTGCTATATGCGTGTTTCTGCATTTATATTGGTAGGAAATATCGATCAAGTGTAGAACCTTACATTGCTCATGGAGAAATGAGTTTGGAGGGGAGCTGTATTCTCTGAGAAACTTTAACCTAAAACTTCTTCATGCTCTATATTGTCACTGCACTTTTCTTTGTTATCATGGATGACCACTCTGTTCTGTTATTGAGGCGGTTCTACACTTGCAAGTTATTCTCTGTTTCTTCTGCAACCATTGATCTTGGTTCACTTGTGTACATTAAGAAATGTGGCTTTGTGTGAAAACTGAAGAGAGTCTATGTAGCTTCCTTTCTTCTTTGTTTGAAAGCAAACCTTTTTTAATTGAGTTGACTTCCATATACCGGCATAGATATGTTATAATAATGTTTTTCTGTGTGATTTGGTCAATATTCAATAAATGTGAATTTGCTATTGTTGAAATGGTCATGCTTGATAAGGATAATGCTTACAGAGCTTTCGGCTATTTGCAGGTGTAAGGTTGGGTAGTGAAGAACCTACCAAGAATGCTCAAAGACTAGGTCCAGCTGGTCTTGCATTGCACTATGCTAATGTCATAAACCAAATTGACACCATTGTGAGTTTACTATTTCTTTTCTTTTTCTTCTATATTTAATGGTTGAATTTTATATTTATCAGATTTCTTACAAATGAATTTTTTTATGTTGTTAGGCGTCTCGCCCCACTTCACTTCCTCCAAATACAAGGGACAATTTATACAATGGGTTGCCGATCTCTGTTAAGACAGCGTTACGTTCCCAGCTACAGTCAGTCAGCAATAAGGAAGAGGTATGTCTGCAAGGACACAGTCTGCTTATTATACTACTAACTACTAATTGTTATCTGCCTTTTTTGTCATTCCATCCAATGGAGCTCAAAGATACCTGTTTCCCCTTTTTTGCATGTTGTTTGTGCTTGCATGTATTAATTGCTGCTTATCATGTTCTATTGCAGCTCACGGTAGCTCAGGTGAAAGCTGAAATGGAAAAGACTCTCCACTGGCTTGTACCTGTTGCGGTCAACACAACCAAGTAAGCTGCATCATTGTTCATGGCTCTGCCTAATCTTATTTTACATGAACCATTTTTTGTGTTGAGAAAAAAAAAAAAGATTATTCTCTTTTGCATGGGAGTTTTCTGATTTTGATGCCATTGACTGCAGAGCGCATCAAGGATTTGGGTGGGTTGGAGAATGGGCGAATACCGGGTTAGTTGATCTCTCAATCTCTTAAATTTATTTAATACTCGGAAATGATGTGTACCGAATGAATCTTGACAGTACTTACTCTTACAGAAATGAATTCGGAAAGAAGACAACATTGCAGAATTCTCTAATCCGGCTCCAGACACTTTATCACGCTGATAAAAAGAAAACTGACAGTTACATACTCGAAATGGTGACATGGCTACATCGTTTGATAAACTTAGTAAGACAAAGAGATAATGGTTTCCGAGCGATACCACTCCGGTCTCCGACTACCAAAGGGCTTGTTCTCTATAACAAGATGCAACGACTATTGTCGCTCGACAATGATACTAAAACCAACAACATCCAACTTTCTGACGAGGACAGAGAATTGTTACACAATGTGAGCTTTAGAAGATTGGTCCCAGGAATAAGCAAGAGTCAAGAATTTTCTAAGGCCAACAAAAGGGTGAAAAGTAGAAGCAGAAGCATTGGAAGTTCTCCGGTAAGGGAAATTGGTTCAACCAGGCGTAGCAAGCTGCGACACGCAAATAAATTGGACGTTATGGATGGATTGCATTTAGTTTAATATCATTAGTGAATTTCATTTCTCATGTATATACTTCGATAAAAAGTTATTAATTTTTCTAAAAATATATTAATTATTCTTGTGTTATTTTGTATTACGCATTAGTGGAGCTGAGAGATTCATTTCATGAGCAAACTTAGTGTTGTACAGAATAATCGTGTCAAAGAGTTACTAGTATATATTATAAATCATCTATGAATCCTAGAATTAAGTTTAGAGTTTTCTATCTTATTAGTGGATAAAACAATGTAGTTTTGAGTAGTGAATATATTGGTGAATACTTAAACAAAACAATTCGTGAAGCAAGTTCGAGTTTGATTCGTTTATTAAATGAGCTTGAGTTTGACTTGGATTAGCATAACGAACTCGAATAAGTATATTGTCTTTAAACAGTTTGCGACCATATTGGTTCGGTTGTAGCTCTAATTATGAAAGTAAAAAACCGATTGCACATTCCTACATTAAAATTTTTGCAGATAACTAAATTTGAATTTGAGTTATGTATGAAATCCAGCAAGTGATTTGATTAACTAAATTTGAATTTGAGTTATGTATGAAATCCAGCAAGTGATTTGATGATTTGATTTCAGATATAAATGAAAAATGTAGAATGCAATTTTATTAATTTTCTAAAATTGATGGTTCCATGTGGATATGAATATGATAGATTAAATAGTTGCAACTTACTTTAATATTGTTTTCATAATGTATTTAACAAAAATAATTGTTTTACTTATTTAGTTGCTTTTAATAAATATTTACGAAATTTACTATTCTATCATAGAAAACTGATTTTGCACATTAATTAAGGTGCTAATTTAACTGAAATTTTTCATATACTAAATTGCCCTCATCAACGTTACATGTGCATTGGCAAAAGTGTTCTCCATTTTGAATAACTAAACTCATTTAATGCTGTTTTTTTTTTCTGGATTACACAAATTACATTAACGTGATTAATGTGGATTTTGTATTTTTAATCATCAATATTTAAATTTTCCACTGCTTTTGAAAATTAAAGTTAAAATTTGAATTATCCCACATAATTTTAAAAATGGATAATTACTTTTAGGCCCCAAAAAATTTCTTTAAATTTACGATTGGATCCTTCTATTTTCGAACACCTATTAGTAGGTTACTTATATTTGAACTGTTATGCTTTTAGGTCATTCCGTCCAAAATTATCGTTAATCAAATGGAAAAATCAGAAGGTTTGGTTTATATTTTTTAAATATGACAACATTACCCTTCAATACATATAATAATAAATAATTATAATAATAAATTCTTCTCTCCTCTCCTTCCTCTCTTTTCTTTTCTTTCCTTTCCTCTCTTTTCTTTTTTGTCCACCATAACTGTGAACATAGCAAAAAAAAAAAAGAAATTAGAAAAAATCATCTTCTTCATCTTCTTCTTAACCTTACCATTGACCCACCTCCAGCGATACCATCGGCTGCTGCTTGTCAAAGCAATGGATCGGAGACTAAATCGCCAAATCTCCACCCTCAGCCCAGATAGAAAAAGAGAACAAAACATCACCAATAATAAAGAAATCAAATTGGAAAATTATAACACCATCAAAAATTAAATCCCAGAAGAAAAATTCATTATATTTTCTCTAGTATAAGCCAAAAGAAGATCCAAATATAACATTAACCAAAATAGAGAATTTTGAAGAAATAGGAGGCTCAGGTCAGATATTCCTTCAAGCCAAACAAGAAAGAAAATACCAGATCTACAATGACTGCAACTTAAGGAGGTTGCCCGCCATGAAATCCAAAATTTCTCTCGAATCCGCTCTTTAAGGACACAAATATCATCATAGCCAACAAATTAAACGGAAACAGAGAATTCTAAAGAAAGTTGAGACTCAGATTACATATTCTTTCGAATCAAATAAGAAAGAAACCGCTAGGCCAACAATGGTGGCAACAGAGAACAAAGAAAAGAATTCAAAGCTTAACGTTATCCAGCCAAAGATGCTCTTAATGGCGTCTGTTCATATTATTTTTTCAAAAGAAAAAAAAATCATAGCCTTAAAAATAAAACCGAATGGAACCTTAACTCAAACAAAAAAATTTCTGAAGAAAGAGAAGGCTCAAGTCAAACTTCGAACCAAACAAGGAAGAAACTAACGTATCAACCATAGCTGCAGCTTAAGAAAGCTACCATGCCAAGAAATCCAATATTTCTCTCGAATCTACTCTTTACAATCATATAAAAATCATCACTGTCTCAATATATGAAATATTGTGGAATAGGAGTATGATAGTTGCTTTTTCTTTTGACGGTTGTGCAGGAGTAGGCATAGGTTGCGATTGCCTCTGCCTCTCTCTCTTTCTGTGAGCTCGAATGGGAAACATAAGAGGCAGAGGTACAAATAGAGCTAATCGAAGGTGGTGGTGGCTAAAAAGGAATGGCGGTGACGGTGCTTCTCTATCGCTACTACTACTGGTTGTTCATAAGGGAAAAGAACGTGTAAAAGAAATGGGAAGTGAATAGGAGAGAAGGACAAGGAGGGAGAGAAAGAAATACATATATTAAAAGTTACAATTAAATGTACACATCAAAAATTAAAAAGGACCTAATAGTATATTAATGTAAAATTTAAAGACTTGAAATAAATATAATAAAAAGAGTATCTTAGTCTTTTTAACTTTATTCAATGGTGAAATGGATGAAAATTATACGGAAAGACCTAAGAGTAAATAAAGTGAAAATTGAAGAACCTACTAATAGATTTTCCAAAATAGAAGAATTCAATCACAAATTTAAAGAAACCTTAAGGATCTAAAAAGCAAGTATATTTTAAAAAATGCATATAATTTTTTAACCAAGTTCAAAATTTTTGAAGGCAATTTTTAAAAAACCCAAAATTTTCTCCCTCGATGTGAAACCTAGACATCTGGAAATAATGCCAGATTTTGAAGAAGTCAGCAGTCAGCGGTTTTAGTAAACCATCCGTTTACTTATATTTTGTTTAAAAAAATTAATTTCTTACTTTTAAAATATATTCACCTTTTTTAAAATTATGTTTGTAGTATCTCATATTTAAAAAAAAAAATCAAATATCTCTAGGTTAAGAATATATGTGTCTTTTTTTTATGTTTATGTATCTAAAAATTTTCTCATCTTTAATTTAATTGTGATAATGAAATGTTTTTCATTATTATTTCAATATAACATACTTAAATATTCTTAAAATGTTAAATTTAAAATATAAAACTTGTTTATAACACAATATTTTTACATATAATTATGTGTTTTCAGTATAAATTGTTTTTCATATCCAAATGAAACGAATGTCACTCACTTCGGTAAAAAACAAAATTTGAAAGCAAAATTTTCAAATTTTCAAATCATTTCTTTACCTGAAATTTAAATCTAAACACATTTATAAATACTGATTTCACTTCATTTATAATCGTATTTGGACTTAAACTTATCCAATCCAAATGAACAAAGTGTTTACATGTTTGCAACAATGATTCTAATTATGGATAAGGATGGAGAAAATAAGTATTTATTCAAACATCTAAAGAAGGATCATTCCATTAGAATTGATCAAATCGATCCGTAAATTTTAAAGAAGACAACTATTTTAGTTGGTCATTATTATAATAGCATATTTTTAAAAAAGGCCTTATTTTTGAGTTTATGTCACAATTTTAATTTTTTTTAACAGTTTTTTAAAAGTCAGCTACTTTAATTCGTCATTATTATACTAATATATTTAAAAAAAAAAAACCTTACTTTTTGGTTTTATATTCGATATCAATTTTGTTAATATCCTAATTGGAATGAAACTCTCAATTCTATTAGATTTTTAAACGAGTTTTTAATAAATCTTTGGAGTCTCTCTAGTTTTCATATAAAACCTGTAACATCTATTATAAAAAAAGTGATTGTCATGTTCTTATTAATAGATTATTTCTTGCTGTTAAGGAAAAATGTCCACGTAATTATAGAAATTAAATCATTTTCATCCAGCAAGATAATGTAAGGCCACATATACAAAGTTTGTGATACTGAATTTATAGAAGCTGCATTTCTATTGGGTTTGAATATTCGTATCATTTGTCAGCCTCCAAACTCACCTGATTTGAATGTCTTAGATTTAACTTTTTTAAAGCAATTAACTTCATCAAGTGTATTATCGCTCTAAGAACTATTGAAGAACTAATTATTGCTTTTTAAAATATTATAATGAGTTTGATGTTTAATCCATGAACAAGATCTTTATAAGTTTACAGCAATGCATGATTCAAATTATGGATAATGAAGGAAATAATAAGTACTATTTGAAACATATGAAGAAGGATTATTTAATTATAATTGGTGAATTGCCTGAAATATATTTTATGTTACCAATTTTTAAAAAATACAACTATTTTAGATGGTCATCAATATTTTAAAAAGTGTATTACTTTTTGGAATATTGTTTACAACTTTAATTTTCTGTCCTACTTGTAATATCCATTTTTTTATAATCATTAAATGTGTATAAAAATAATAAGCAATGGTTTAAAAAGTCATTCCCTTCCTCTTACTCTTCACAAATTTCTTCCCCATATTTGAAATCCCACATTATACAGACGGTTTCTAACCTAATTCGTGTGTATGTGGAAGTTGAAGGTAAAAGGTTGTGGATTAGAGAGCAGTTGCTTGAATTAATGGGTATGATTTAATAAATGGATGTTTAGTAAAAAGTTTGGGTTTTTAAAAAATATTCTTATTTTTTTTATTAACGAATTTTAATGTGTGAACATTAAAAAAATTTAAAAAAATTTATGAGTATTGTAAACATAATTTATATATAAAAAAAAAAAACTCTCATATTTTTAGCATGAAAACAAAAATAAAAAATTCTCTTTTATTGGAAAATAACAAAAATAATTCCTTTGCACATTTTCTTTCGTCAATTGGTAAATTTTCTATTTCCAAAATTTGTTTTGGATGAATTTCTCATAATAAAAAAAATACCATAATAATAAAAACGTACATGCTAAGGGATTAAAAATTTTTATAAAACAATGTTAAAATAAGTTAAAACCACCTTAAAAATTATTTATTTATTAGCCATAATGTTTGTTTATCATGTGAAAAGGTAGAGCTAAATATAAAAGCCCACTTATTACTTTTTAGATGAAATTAGATGTTTTTAGTTTTATCATTTTACATATAATTTAAAAGAAAAATTAAAGAACGAAAACTATATTCGAACACATTTTATTTTACAAAAAAAAAAAAAAATTAAAAGAGATATTAAAGGGGATCAGATGGTTCAGATGAGAGTGCCCAATTTGTCGTAACTGGCAATGGGGCGGACACCCATCTCGCATAGCGAGAAAATGACCACTCATCACATCCCGTTAACTGCCATGAAGGATCATGCCTTTTACAATTTTCCATATTCCTTTTAGTAGGCACGACGTCGTCCCCTCTTTCTTTCAATTTGTCGATGTGGGATTGGAACACAAAATACAGCGACTCTTCTTAACAGCAGACCAGACTCTACTTCTTGGGCTTTTTTTACTTGTTATGGGTTAGCCCATTTCTTCTCATCATGGATGGGTTGTAAATATTAATGGAGTGGAACTGAGCTTTGAAACAAAACGAATTTAAAAAGTTTTGATTAAATTTGGGATTGAGTACATTCTTGAACTCCAGTTCAGGTTGTTTATTTACTTATTAAGAAGACTGAATTGGGCTCGAATTCAGGTTCTTTACATGTTAAGAAGATGAACTCGGCTCAAATTCCACTAAATAAATTCATATGCGTAACGTTGAAATTACAGAGATCGGTGCCTTTAAAAAATAAAATAAAAATTTAAAAATTAATGATCCTAAATATACTACATACTCATCTTTATATAAAGAAGGAACCTCATGATAGATACAATACAACATTATTCATTATTCTTTACATAAAGTGTTACGTGGAAATGATCACATGACTGATATACACTGCTCAATAATTATACAATAGAGTAAATAGAATGGATATGTGTCCTATTCTTTTGACTGCATTCTCTCTCCCTATGGCCAGCGAGACTGTGACTAAGTTACATGTTTGCATCATATGCGACCCTCTTCTAATCTAATATTGATGACTCCATGAATTGGTCATCTGATTGTCGGCAAAGATCTTTCCACCATGGCCAATCATTTTTGGGGTTATGGAATTGTCCAGGTCTTGAGAATCTTGAAGTGGATCATTGGTTTGAGACACTTGTATAATAGAGTCACTCTAAAAGTTAGTTGATGAGTTTATGAATAACTTAATCCTTCACTTCTAATGAGAGCAAAATTATGTTACCCTTTTGCAGTGAATGAAATGTCCTATTTATTTATATCATGGTGGAGTAAACGTTTCTATGATTATTTTAACCTAATAAAGACACGGAGTACTAGAATCTGATTTCGAATATGAAATAGAAATTAGTGACGAGTTGGATTCAATATCATATTGACCAGTGAGTTCTTCTACTTATACTTTTCAATTGCTTTTTAGGTTTTTGACTTAATTTGTCATCTACCTCTATAATTTTAATTGCTTTGCCTAAATAAACATGATTAGAGTTGCCAAATCTACCAAAAAGCGTTAAATTCATTTTTGATAAAAACTATGAGGTAGAAGCTCTAATTCATTCGTCTTATTAAAATCAATTCAGTTGGTGCTTAATCAGATTTTGTAAGTCAAGAAATTTCGCTCTAAACTTCACTCTCATGCTTCAGATTATAGTATGCCTTTTTTTTCTATTTTTACAGATTTTAAGACTAACTTATTCTAAAATTTAAAAGAAGAGAAAGAATAAGAAAATGAAAGGAAAATTATAAATATTGCTTGAGTCTCCTCTCCATCTACTCTATTTGCATAAATGCTGAAAAATATAATTTAATATAAATTATATTTTTTATGTATTTAATATTCTTTTTATTTGTATAATGAATAAAATGTAAATTATATAAATATTATGATACAAATAAAAAATTTTTAAAAATTATATAAAATAAAAGAGAATTTTTTTTAAATATGTTTTTAAGTAATTTATTATTTTTTAATATGGTAAGTGCATTACACTCAGTTTTAAATGAGGGTGCATTATTTTTTTTAATTACTTTTGTTATGGGAATGAAAGAATCATTTTAGTTCCAATTTAATAAAAAAAAATCCATTTAGTTCCTTAAAAAAATGAAGAGATTCTTTTGAAAAAAAATTCTTAAAAAAAAAAACTATTTTTATCCTCTCATCCCTATTTTTAAATCAAGTGAATTATTTTAAATACCCAAAATTTATATATTTCTTAGCAAATTATGTTAACTATCAGTTATCACTATATATCCATGATGTATTATCTCGGGTGGATAACATCGGCAAAACTATTTTCTAAAGTTATTCAATTTAGGACCACAAGCCTGTACTGCAAAACTCAACCTTATCCTCCTTCATCTTCACAACCATGAGCGTTATTGGTCTAAAAAAAAAAGAAAAAGAGCATTATTTTTAAAAAATAATTATCATAATACTATTATTATGTAATTTTATTTTTAAATAAACCTATCTTATAAAAAAATTATTTTAAAAAAAATGTCACTAGAATTACACAAATCTGTCATAAATTTGTTAAAATTTTGACAGATTTTAATCTTTCTAAAAGTAAAGGGCAACAAGTACATAAATTGCATTGGAGTGTATGTATTTTTCATAAAATAAATTTTTTTTCTTGTAATTTTTTAATACTTTGATCTTATAAATCATAAGATTTTTTGCCAATAAAATAAATTTTTTTTCTTGTAATTTTTAATACTTTGATCTTATAAATCATAAGATTTTTTGCCAATAAAATAATGTTTTTACTGTTATCGAGTAGTTTATATTTTGGATATTTTTAAAACAGCCTTTAATGATTAGTATGGATAAGGGCGAATATTTTTTTTTATGACAAAATGAGCATAGTATTTCATTTAACTAACTAAACTCATTTTAGCATTAAATAATTTCCAAAGTTATAGCTCAAATTAGGCTAATTTTCAAATCAAACCCAAACAAACTTATCCTAACTAGTTTAAAGCAATTTGGCTCATTTACGTCTACTTAAATTTAAAATTCAATTAATCAACCACTCAAAGTCATTTAAAATTATATTTTATGAGAAAACAGAAACAATTCCCAAAACCATATATCATTTAAACAAATATTGTAATTACTACTTATATCCTATTTGTTAAGTCCTCGCATAAAAAATTAATAGAAGAGCATATACCAATCAAACACGTATTTTACGTTCATTTATAATTATAGTTTTGATTTTTCATTTTCTTCCCGCAAAGGACAAAATAAAAAAGAGCCCCTATTTTCGCATAATAAAAGACGGTTAATAAAATTTTATTTTTCTTTCGCTCTTTATCTTTTTTTATTTATTATATTTACTACCTACTGTCTACTAGTACTAGGTACTATGTTTATCTTATCTGTTTTATTTGTGTTCACCGTCAATACCACGTCAGCAAAACAGCTGGCAGTTGATCTCTCTGGCAGGAAAAGGGCACGTCCATTACGTTTATTTGCCGCGTTTGTCCTTCGCTTCCCTCTTTTAGACAGTTTAGTCGGTTTTTTATCTTCCACATACATTCCAATTTTCCTCGTCTCCTTTTCTTTTTTCTCTTGTTGTCAAATTGCACAACAAGTGATACATTTTTGCGGGTGCACAAATTCACCCCCTAAACTTTCAGCTTTCTTTTTTAATGGAATCTCAATTTTCTAGTGTATAAATTGATACTCCAATTTTCACTCTCTTTAATAAATTAACATTCAGCCTCCCTAAAAGAGTGTTTGTTTGTATCTTTATTATAAAATAAAGGAATGAATAAAAATTTCAACTTGTCCTTTTCCTCTAGCCATATAACATATCTCATCATTGCTCTCTAAAGAATGACATCAATATGGTTGGGAGTTTATAATTATACCAAGAGAAAGAGCTCGTGGAATGAAGGTGAGGTGAATGACATCTTTGTTACCTTTAATTGTCCACTAGATCGATAGAAAATTTGCAAAAAACACTTTGGTAGTTGAAATATAAATTGTTAATTTTGTGATTATCAATGATCCGTTGATGATTTCAAAATCGCTTCCGAACTTCATTTTGACACAAAATCTTCATCATTCGTATATCGAAATGAGAGATGATGCTAAGTCATTGGATTAGATGAATTTATGTATTAAGCATTATTTAATTTAATGGTTAAATTTGGAGATAGTTTAACATTTTATCCGGCCAGAGTAGCAGAAAATAGTGCTTCTAGAAAGAATGTCCAAAGAGATTGGATTGCGTTTTTTGTTTATATTTTTTAAAATAAAAAATGATTTACGTGGCTATCTGATACTGAGTTAAGGTATTCTTGAAACACCGACAGATATTGTACTGAGAACGTGACAGATCAGACATCCTAGTAAGCAAATGGATAAGCCTGATATCTCGTTAACCCAATGTAACTAACCATAGTTAAATAATAACCCACCTCTCTATATATAACAAACTCATTCCTCAACCTAACCATCGAACATTCTTAAGCCACACAACACAATAAAAGCGAAAAAACATGTCTTCTCTTTCATTTCTCAGCTCCTCCGCCGCTCGTTCCCTCGGCTCTCAACTTCCGGTCAACGAAACTTTTTCGCCCCGGCCTAGAGTCGGTTTTCGTACACTCCATGTCTCCGCCGCCGGTTGCGCTACAACGGCCGACAGAACATCATCGCCGGAATCGCTGTACGAAACTCTTGGGATTCAGATGGGTGCCACGTGTCAAGAGATCAAGACTGCTTATAGAAAACTAGCAAGAGTTTTGCATCCTGATGTTGTAACCAGCGGTCAGAAAGAGGAAAACGCGAACGAGTTCATAAAAATACACGAAGCTTATGAAACTCTGTCGGATCCGGAAAAACGGGCCGATTATGACCGGTCGTTGTTCTGGTTAGGGCGGAAGGTCGGTTCTCCGTTTGTGAAGTCGGTGAATGCAACAGCGACGGCGCGTTATTCTTCGGCTTCTGGATTTACGAAGCGGAAATGGGAAACTGACCAGTGCTGGTAGAAGACTAATTTATACTGCATTAGTCAACGTATAAAGTAGTAAATCAGTTTTAGAAAAGAAAAATTGTAATTTAGGAAATGTTTATGAATTATATTTATGTAAATAGCTAATGTAGGCTTCAAGATTCTGTATCAGGATTCAGGAACAAGGTTGCTTTTTAAAAGCCTTTTGTAATTAATTATCCTTAAAAAAAATTGTAATTATAAAGTTCTATTTTGTCATTTCAAAAATATTTTGTAATTTTTGTTTCCTCTCCTTTGTTTTATTTTGTTTTGGAATTTTTTTTTTTCAAAAACAGAACAAAGATTGTGTTTGAATTGGGTTCATTGCGGTAATTTCGAAACAAAGATTATTGTCCTTAAATGATCTCCAATATTAATATTAATATCTTAAAAAAAAGTTCACATAATTTAATATTTATCAATATGTTTTCATTGTTTTGAGGGTTTCTTTGGGTGTAAATGAGTGTAAAATAAGGGAGGCAAGGGAGTAAAATTACTTTGCATTATTACTTTACTATATTTTGTTTAGATTGAAGTAAAAATACAAAGGATGTAAAGTAAATAGTATACAATTGTTACTGTTCATTTCCCTTCCATATTGGGAGGAAAATATATGGGTGCAAATTACTGTTCATTTTCCTTCCACACTTTCACGTATTTTGCACACAACCATAAAAGAAGGGACTTTGATAAATTCATTGCATTTTCACTCTTTATTTCGTAACCATCCAAATTCTACTTCTATTCAAATAACATCTGAATTTTAATAAAAATTTCACTACACTTTCTTCCTTTCTCTACTCTGTTTTAATTTTGGATCTAGAATTTTGAGGTATTTAAAAACATCCAAAACATTTTATTCAGTAAAATTTTAGTTAATACCACTTTTTAAATTACATTTTAGGGCTATTCTATAAATATACACTTATCTATATTATTTTTTCTTAATCAGCTGCTTGTAAATAAATTTATTTATTTTTATTTTTTAAATCAAAATTTATTTATTTTTATTTTTTCTCAAGTGCTTTCTGCTTCAACATCACTAGTCCAGCATTAAAAAAATAAATTTGTTTTCTTTTATTTTCTTTCACTTTGGAAAATAAATTTATTTTATTTTATTTTCTTCCATTCCAGTCACCATTCTTCAGAAATGCATTTATTTTCTTCAAACTTCTAACCACCAATTTTCAAAAATAAATTTATTTACTTCCACTTCCGATCATATGTTACTCAAAAATATATTTATTTTCATCTCTTTGTCACAATTTCGCCATATAATCTTTTGAGATTAGCTTCATGCCTATTAATTTTCAAAAAGACGTGTAATATTTTTAGTATTTTTTAAACTAGTCTTTATTATTTTTCAAAAAGTTAACAGTTACATACATTAACATGAGGCAGTTAACTTTGGTTAAATCAGTATTAACACAGGTTTAACAATTTTTCACCGACGACAAGATTGAAGTCATCACAATCTCAAACGAATTACATTGACTACAAAAATTACATAAACATGTTTAGTTTTTTACAAGGACCTCCGATTTATTGTTGTTTTCCTCTGTCTGTTCATCGTTACTTCTGAAAAATGGTAAAAGAAGTCCATTTTCGGCTCATGTGACGGCAGCATTGTGCTTCAAAATTGCAGCAGTGACCTTGTCTGGCGACTCTGGTCTTATATTGTGGATTGATTTGCCGGAAATCAAGTTTTTGTATTCCGCTGGACGTTTTGAAGTTTAGGTCAGCAAGAATTAAAGATGAGATGGAGGTATGTGTTTTTTATGGAGGGGGCAGTTTTGAAATATAAAATTTTTTTGTGCTATTTTATGTGCTATTCTTATTTTGTGGTATTTTGTAAAATACAAGCTATTAATTGTGGTAAATACTAAGTTTGCCCTTTGGTTTAACTTAGTGGGCTATCAATATTTTCTTTGGGCTAATGGGCTTGGCTTCACAATAGTTCTCAAACCTGAACCCCATTAAAAGGGTGAGTCTGGCCTCGCGCGTCACTTGTCTCACCCGCACCTGCTTATCAACTTCCTCCCTGCGTCGAAGCGGAGCGGCCATGGCGAGGTTGATTCGGCCTTTTAGGCAGATTCCACATCGGCAACAACAGTATTTCTGCTCGAATGCATCATTTCATCATCTTCTATCTCCGTCCTTAACTGTTAAAAACACTTCTTGTTGTCTCGTTTTCGCTTGTGCTTACACCTCCAATCGCAGCATCCAGTATGGATCCCGTGGTCTTCGATTGCCTGAGGTTCCGACGCCTCTCGATGTCGAAGGCGAAGGAGGATCAAAGAGCAGCGACTCCGATTCGGATTCGAAGAAAAGTCGAAACCAGAAGAAGCGCGAGGCTAAGCGCGCTGTACGTTGGGGAATGGAGCTGTCTTCCTTCTCCGTCCCTCAAATTAAGCGCATTCTCAGGTAGCATCCAAAACTATGTTCTACTTTTGAAAATCTTCGTCCATTTTAACCGAATTAGGAAGTGAAATGGCGCTGCATGTGCCTGTTTATGCTTATACGTTTTGAATTTTAGAGTGGCTTCACTTGAGCGAGAAGTATACGAGGCATTGATGCTAGTTAAGGTGCTTCCATTGTAAGATACTTTTGTTTTCAATTTGGTTATGAGTAGTATAAGAAACAGTTGATTTGGTGCTTGGTTTATTGAAAAAAGCTTTGAGGTTAAGGTGTTTGTTTTTTTGTCGCAGAGACTAGGACCTGATGTTCGAGAGGGAAAGCGGAGGCAGTATAACTATATTGGTATTAATTAATAGCTATTCTATTAAACCAAACCATTCTTATGTTGATTCATCAAAGTGATCTTTGCATTTTGATTCTGCCGTTGCTGGCTGTTAGTTTTGCTGCAGTACTCTTAACTTGTAAAAATATAATGGAGTGCATTTAGGCTGTAACTTTTAAGGTTCATATTCTGCCTCATTTATAGCAAACTTACATGACGATTCGTGACTTTTTGTTTGATTTTTTGATAGGGAAACTACTACGGGATGTACAACCAAAATTAATGGATGCTTTGATTCATTCAACAAAAGATGGCGATTGGAGTAGGCTGCAGGTTGTACCTGGTATGGGGACTGGGATTGTTGAATTTGATGATGAAGAATCTGAAGAAGAAACTGAGTCTGAAGAGGCCGATGAGGATGAAGAGGTAATGCTAGTGGTCACAGCTCAAATATCTGTATAATTTAAGTTCGCATTGATGGCTTTCAGTTACTTTTTCTGAGATATAGTTTCTTTTATTTGAATTTAGGAATAACTGAATAAGAATATTCTGAATGCTCCGCTTATATTATTTTCTAATTTCTGGATGAAATTTTGGTTATTCAAAATACCAAATAGTTATCATATACCTTTTACTTTTTGCCTTCACCATTTGAACAAAATTTGTCTTTGGTTCACATTGTTGCTCTCAGTGACCATGTTGTTTTGAAATAGACAAATATTATGGTAGATGGCAAAGTTTATTGAAGTGCAGCTTAGAAACTATGGGCATGTAAGCATAAGATTGCCTTTCTGGGAAACTTTTAAATTTCTGATAATATTAACTACAAGATTTTCCATGGTGCAAATTACATCTCACCAGTTAAAACAATATTTTCAGGGTACACAAGAGCACGTTAACATAGCAAACAGATGGTTAGATGGCCTGATCAATAAGGATGTGAAGGTTACAAATGAGGTTTATGCTGTTCATACTGTAAATTTTGATCGTCAGGTAAGTAAGAATTTCACCTTTAGTGTTTTACCAATGAATTTGCATTGCACACTGTTTAAGAAAATCTATTACTTTGAGGAGCAAGCAACATACAAAATAGACTTCACAACATTTATAAGTTAAAAGTCTCTGGAAGTTAATTAATTTATCTTTTCTCAATTGGTGATTAAGCACTTTGTGTTTCACAAAAATTAGCACGAGTAATTAGTTATTTTGAATAAGCTTACTTATGCTTTTGATTTTGAAGATATAGCAAGACCAGTTTTTACTCTTCTTCACTAGCTTTATGAATCTTGTATCTGATTGCTTTTAACACTAACATTATATTTTGTATTCTATGTTTCTCATTTTGGCAATTTTGTTTGAACAGGAACTACGTCGACTTGTTCGAAAAGTACATGCAGTTCAAGAACGAAAGATTGTCTCTGAGGAGACTGATGCAGCAGCAGATGCTGAAATGACTGCTGCCATAAAACCCCTCTCCCGCTTCCTTCATGCCCTTGCGAAGCAAATACTTACTGAATCTGATCATGTTGATTTGTAAAGCAACTTTCCCAACAATCGAAATAGGGTAATGTTGCTCACATTGGCCATACAAAAAATTCTATCTAAAAGAAAAAAAAAAGTAGCTTGATATCAATAAGTTTATAAAGGATAATGTTTAAAAAAGAAATGTCTAGATATCAACAGTTTTACAGCTTTAGTTTGGATTCGGGCTTAAGCTATACCACATAATTCTTGGTCTTTGGATCTATATTAAGAACAGGATAGTCCATCCTACAAACCAATTGTAGTATCTTTTCCTTCCAGCCGCTCTTTGATTCTAGGCCTAGTACTGGCTTGCACTAGCCAAGAGCGTTCTGCTTAGGCCTTTGTTTATATGGACTTCGTGTGAAGCAAAGCTTGGCTAATAGAGTTGGGTTTTTCTTGGGTAGATGGGCCAGCATTGGAATGGACAAGTAGTTTTAAGAAGGTTATGTATTTGAAGATCAATAATTCCTTACTAGTGATAAAACTTTGGAAAGGATTGTATGCAATGTGCAATAGTATGACCTTCAGGGCCTGCTTTGAAACCTTAATAACTACTATTAAGCTGTAGCTTTTAGTCTATGGATTGCCCTCCTTACGTTTAATTTCGTCATTTTTCATATGTGAATCATTGCTACTCGGAACCATTTGTATATTTAATTGTAATATCATCGTCCTTCATGACATAAGTAGGGACATAAGAGGAGATTTTGGAATATGAGACAATATAGATGGTATAAGATAGTAACGTATTTGTCACTATAGATACCTACAAAAACTGGCTGCGAAATTATTTAATGTTTTGTTTATTATCTTCAATAATGATTCAAGTCTTTCAAATAGAATTCTCTCTCCTTTTTTATTTTTTTGCATCAGCTGATGTCAATCATTGAAGAGATTGCTTAAAATATTGTTTATGCAAAGTTACAAAAGTTATTATTCTTAGTGATGATGATATTATTTCATTGTTGGACTGTAGCTGAGATTTATGATTTGATGCTTTCTTTCCAGACAATATTTATGGTGTGAATCAAATCTTTCACAAAATGGGCAGCTGATAATTGGTTTGAACTTTGAATATCAAAGGGGATGCTTCCATGTTTTTAGTTGCTTTGTCCATCTCCGGTACGTCGCTATCAAAATTCAAGCAATTTCAATATTTTGCTTCTACTCTTCAAATTCTCTGCTTGAATTTTATAATCTCTGTACAATTTCAATATTTCCGGCAAAAGACAAACACCTTTCACAATGAATTTAGTGTCTGAACATCTAGGTTAATAAACATAAGCTCTAATAATCCTTTTTTTAGGGTAACTGAAACAAAAATATCTAAACTTTTGAAGATATCCTATACCATCTATTTAGCTTTGCATTGCTGATAAAGACCATGGTCCAGCTGTCCTGTCATTGTAGGACACTGCCTTTTTGGAGTACCTATATGGTTTTACGCGTCAGTAAGTGGAAATTCGTAACCATTCAGAAGCCTATGTTTTAACCTTTTGTGGTGGAATTAAAATCTGATGATTTAGTTGCTCCCAAAAAAAAATTGACGATTTAGTCTTTTTCTGGTTAGTTAATGTGCCAGCTGTGACAATCCTTGCTTGATTATGATAAATAAGTGAATGCCTTATGGCTAAAAATAAAAAATATCATTGTATTGGTGCAACACTGTTTAAGATCAAAGACAACTACTAGCACTAGCACTACTTGGATTTAGTATTTTAGAATGAACCTTCAAGCTTAAGCTTGAGCTTGAGCTTGAGCTTATTGTTAAGTGGAGAAATACAGTACCATTAATCGTAGGGGCTTTTTTTTTTCTGGTCTATTTTTTGTTCCGACTACATAATTTTTTTTTCACAAATACATGCATCGGTTATTTTTTTGTTATATAATAATTGTAGATTTATAATTAGAACTGCTTGATTAGTAGTAATTAGGGAATTTTCTTCCTTTCGCTTTGTTAGGCAGAGTTCAAAGGGACGTCTTGTGGACAATTTTTGCGCAAGTGAAGGATCAACACTCATTTTCTTCTTTTACACTTAAATAAATTATCGAATATTGTTGAATTATAAGTTTGGGTTTTAGAAAAAAACTGAGTTTATATATATATATATATATATATATATATATATATATATTATTCCAAATATAAAATTATTTTTTTTACACATTTTTAAAATGCCTAAAATTTATTCCATCTATAATTAATATCTAATTAAATTGATAATGATACTCTTAAAATATCCAAAGAGACTCATTCTTTTCATTTATTATTATTATAGTTAAGTTTGGATAAAAGAGCATTTGGCTTATTTTCATCAAAGGTAATTTTGGGCAATAGTATACCAACTTCAATTTGTAAAAAAAAAAAAAAGAATTCAATTTATAAAAATATAATGAAAAGTTATTTCTAATCGGTTTTTAGGTCTCCAATAGATAATAAGGACCAAAATATAATTTGGAATAAACTTCTCATATGGTATTTAAACCTTAGATAAAAAATATAATTCTCATTTTAACTCCTAACTTAATATTATTTTTTAACCTTAATAAGAATATTTTAGTAAATAATAACATAAAAAGAGAATTCAAAATTTAAATTTTTTTTGTCGTAAAACGGTAACCGAAGTAGTGAATTGCCGTTAAAGAACTCGAAAATTGTTCCGAATTTCGACGGTAAATATTTAGTGGTAATCGGAATAAAATATTGTGAAAGAAAACACCGGCTGCTGTTATTTAAATGAGTTCGCATATGTTTATGTGAACTCTCACTAGCAATTTAGGGGCTTGTATAAGCGTTTTGCGAACTTCTTGAACATGTCACGTGTTCATCATCAGTTGGATTCCTTTTAAACACATGCCCTGATTCGTAATTAATATAATTAATGACCCTTAGAAGTTCTCATACCTAATTTCCTAACTTTATGTGAACTCCTTAAATGATGTTCACAGTTCATATTTGAACTCTTTTTCGATAAATGATTCACTACCCACCCTCATTCTTAGTCAGCAATCTCTCATCACTGCGTCTTCTTCATCTTTTAGAATTGCTCCACCTAAACCTATTACCACTGCCACCACCACCACCAACACTCCTCTCTATTAGCTCATTTCTATTCACTCTTCACTTTCATTTCCTTCGATCCCTTTCACCTACTTCTACCCATAAAAATAATTTTTTTCCTTTCCAATCCATCAATAGGAAAAAATAAAAAATGCTAATAAAAATCTTCTAATTAATCTTACGAATGTTGGTTTTCTTCATTTTCCAACCACGTTCGTTGTTGGTGACCAGAATCTGACTTACTTTCATCTCTTTCAATTTCAGTTTGAAGCGAACATAGTCATCTGCTTGTGATTGTGACGGTATCTCCTTTTTTCGTTCCCTTAATTCTAGTAGCAGTGCCATTTGAGGATTTTTTTTTTCCCAAAATAACGATTTAAGGAGTTGTTGATTTAGTTTGCTCAATATTGATGTTGATTAAAGGAGTTGTTGATTTGGTTCATTGATTGGTAAATTTTAATTTTAGAAGGTACATAGGTCTTGTTCTCTCGAGCATCCAAAATCAAGAGCTTGTAGTATCAAAAGAGTATGCAGTGCAAGCATAGATTCTTTCTCTGACGAAGATTTTTTCAAGAAGATTGAAGACTAACTTTTAGATTCCAACTCTTATATTGCGATTTGATTTTCTGTCATTTTCCAGAATTCTTTTCTTTTTAATTTTCAATTTGGGTAGATGTTAGTGCTTGAACGTTCATCTTCTTCTTCCTTCGAACTTTAGATGAAAATCCAATTTTAAGATTTTCCTGAACATTGATTGAGTTGTTGATTTTAATTGTTGATTTGATTTATTGGGTATTTGATGTTTCTGGGTTGAAGGATCAAAGATGGATGTAGAGTAGAAGAAGAGGAGAGAAGAGCTAATTGGGTTGAAGGATGTTTCGGGTTTTTTTTATCCACATTTAGATCGAAAGAACTAGCTTTTAGATTGAATTGCAAGTGAAATTGATTTGGATTTTCATATTTTTAGTGTTTTTGGGAAAAAAACACGACATTAATTACTTCTCACGCAACAACCGTTTTTTTGATTAACACGTTCGTTAGATCCGTCAAACAAAGTGCTCGTATATAATTTTTCGTTAGTACAAAAGCTTAATAATGTGATTAGCGGGGAAGGAGTTTTAAGTGAAAAAATCGTATATTACAAGAGCTTCATAATGGTTTTGGTGGAGATTATTCCAATCAAATTGAGTAAGAAAAGAAAGTATATTTATAATTCTTAGCAAGCTGTAATACGTAAATAATAAGTATAATTAATAAAAATTCCAATAGTTGGTGTTGAACACAAGTTTCTACAACACCCCTTATTGATAATTCAATTCAACAAGATGTCCGCGGAACAAAAAACAAATTATAATAAAAATAAGAATTGGTAGAATTACTGATAATTTATTACGTTTGGTTTGTGGTAAATGGCACATGAACTAAACGTGATACAGAATTTATATTTTTCTACTTTAGTTGATGAAATTATTCAATACCCAATTGCCCATATATGTAGGATTTATGCCAAACGACAAGTATTGGTTCTTTCTATAGTAGGCCTTGACCATATCCAATTGGTTGACTTTTTATTTAAATTGATATGGCACGGTATGGATGAATTTTATAATAAGTTGGTAGGTATTAATATTATACATGTAAATACAAATACAGTAATTTCGGTCTAGATAAATCATAACCTCTTTACGTCAAAAGTTAAGAATGCTGAACTATACATATAATAAACTATATTGCTAGTCAAAATCTAAATAGTTTCAAATGTTATTTGAGCATAATACCCATAAAATTTGACCACCTTATTGCAGCCGGGGAGACTTTTCTATGGCTGCGTTACCGGTATTTCAGCTCTGCTTCTTTCTTCTTTCCTTTCTACTGTACGCTTAAATCTTTCTAGGGGAAGATTGAAAGTGATTGAAGATTTTAAATGCCTTAATTTTAAAAACTTTATGCATATAATATATAGACACTTCCCGTAAATTCTGAAACAAAGATGACTAAGAACAACTTTAAGTTAAGACTCGCATGCTTATCTGGCATAGAAAATTAAGAAGGTTATCTCGGAAAATAAAAGGACTTATCGGTTTTTCTTTTTTAAATGGAAGAATTTACAGTTATATGTAGTAGTTTGTTCTGTTTTCTACAAGTTGTAAAGGAAATATTTTCTCTGGGAATATTTGAATTCCTGCAACAAAAATAAGTAGATTTTATATAATAGATTGATTTATTTATTAAAAAATATATAAGAAGAAAAGGGCAAGTATATATTTTCTGTGCATCTAGAAAATAGTTAATTTCACAAATTAACGATAAAAAATATTTTGATAATAATTCTTAACTCACATTATAATTATATGCTACAGTCCTATATATAAACAAATTGCTAAACTAATAACTATATTTTTATTCAAATATATGTTTGATTTTTTTTTTTTTGAGCAACAAAAAATCTAAAGAGTGAAATATTTTAAATTCTTTTATGAATTATTGAGAATAGAACTATTATTATAGTGTATAATTTAAAATCCAAAGTTTGGAAGAAAAAAAAAAGTATTTTTCTTGTAGAAGTTATATTGCAGCAACATATATATTGTTGGGCAGTAGAGTAGAAACGGAATTTGCAGGAACATATGATTTGACCCAAGTGAGACTGTAAAGTTACGAATAAGATAAAAGAGTCAAATCATATTCCAATAATCTCTGATCTGGACTGGTTTTACTCTTCAGCATCAAGAGTCATAACTGCCGCCATCTCCTGAAATCAGCTTGCCCAATTGAAAACTGTTTCTTGATCATTTTAAACTTCTATAATACAATTATTAAAGAATTATTAACTACCAATCAAACAATTAAGATGCTCATTATTACTTAAATCACCAACTTGTATCTCTTTCTTTTCTACTCAAATTGGCGTGTTAAGGTAGCTCATTTGTTTAGTCCAAGGTGGTGGCTCATCTATTATTGCATTTTAAAATCTTCAAATCTAATTCTCACTCCCTTCATTCCTTCCCAAATAAATGTGTTTTGCGTTATTTAAAAATAATTATATTATTATTATTGGTAATTTACATTCTAACAATAATCATTATTAAATTTTAGTCAAACACCAAGAGAAATTAACTACTAGTTAGTACAATACAAACAGTTAAACAAAATAGACCTTATAAAATGGCAACTCTCTTAGTGTTTAGTTTTAGCATTTTGAAAACAATTGAACACTGCTAAAAATGACTTATTTTATTGATGTGTTAGGAATTAGGATATTTTATATGTTGTGTGTCGGAAGAGATATTTCGGAAAGGGGATATTTTCAAGAGCAGTTACTTTCTTGGTAAGACTAATTTCTGGGCAACAACAAATCTTATGAAATTATATGATAAAACAGTTGGAAGAAACAATTGGTTAACCGTTCACCTAGTTGCTTTGCTATTTCATTGTGTTAACTGACCTTTGACAATTTTGACTCTTGGAAGAAGAAAAGCTAACCAAATATGACTCATTTCAATCTATGTATATAATAAGACAATAAAAGAGGGCTGCAGGTTGCACTTAGACTGTATAATGTATTTGGTCACATTTTCTGGGCTTTTTAAACATCCACTTATTTTGTTTTCTCAAGTAAAACGGTCTAAAATAATTAGAATTAAGTTTAATTTATCAATTTGTTGTTATAAATTAATTGACCTTTAATATTTATGTTTTCCTTCTCTCCCTCCCAAAATAAATAAATTCACAACAATTTGTGTTAGGTAAACTGTTAATTCTGTCAAGTTGAGAAATTAATGTTTTAATCAACAACGCTAATACTTTTATTTGTCGATTTTCTTTTTTTTTTTTAAAAAAAAAAATATTCATTAGTTGAATCCATAATTTGCCCTTTGAATTTAGTTTACATGATTTTCATCAATTCATGTTAATAAATTTGTGATATATACAATAAAAATAACACTTGAAACTAAATACTATTAAATTTATGTTATTTAAATAGAGGTTAATGAGTGGTAAGTTATTAGGTATACGTAATGTATTCCAAAATTTATTAACTATTAATTTTAAGTTTAAACACACATACATCCTTTAGAAGTTATATCTGAACGACCCTAATTATCTTTCTACGTACAGATATACACTTCTATTTCTTAGTTTTCTTAGATGATACCATTTTTTCTTTTTCATCCGCAAAAAGAAAACATTATTAAAGATAAGTTTATTTTTATTGCCATTAAATGGAGCTTTAAATTTTAGCTAGCGATTTAATTCACTGTCACCAACTTTTTATAGGTTTTCTTTATTCAATAGAAAAGGGTTTTTTACTCGAAAAAGAAAATTTTCCTTAATTCAGTTTGGATTATTTTCAATTTTAATTATGATAATTTATATTATGGCTAGTGGAAATTGAAAATTGAAGCTTTTTGGAAGAAAGGTGGTCAAACATTTGTTAAAATAATACAAACATATTCAAGCAAAATTTTAAGATGGGATAAAAAGGATTTTATCTATACAAAAAAGTTTTTCACTTTATTCATGTCTTTCAAATTAAACTAATTAAATCCAAATTTTCATCCATCTTAAATTCAAATTACAAAATCATTTAACTAAACTTTACTAAATTAATCTTAGGTGTTGCCATGTCAGCCTTTTGTTGGCCCACTAAAACATAACCTACCAAGTTGGGCACCTTCCCTTTTTGTTTCTATAAATAGCTAACGTTTCCTACCGTTCTGAAATCTCATAGCCCATTTCCAATTTCACTCCTAATTAAAAAGAAGAAGAACAAGAGGAATTCTTAGTGTTTTTTTTTTTTTTTTTGTTCAAAATTACATTTTCAATCCGTTGTCGTCTAAGCTCCCTGTTCTGCTTCAATGGCTAAACTAACATTATTCATTCCTCTATGCTCTCTGTTTCTTGCTCATTTCTTCTTATCAGGTAAAAAATGGACATCTTGGACAATGAAAAAAAAAAAAGATAATTGGATCTAAATTACATAATTATTAACAGGTTTTTGATTAATTCGTGTTTCAGGTGTAGATTCAACTACTTTTACATTCTCAAATAAATGTGATTACACAGTATGGCCAGGCATTCTTTCAAACGCCGACGCGCCGGCACTCTCGACCACCGGCTTCGTCCTCCAAAAGGGTGAGACCAAAACAATAACACCACCTGCTTCATGGGGTGGTCGGTTCTGGGGTCGGACTCATTGTACAGAAGACTCCACCGGGAAATTCTCTTGCGTAACAGGTGATTGCGGCTCCGGTAAGCTAGAATGTTCCGGTAGCGGCGCTACTCCACCTGCTACACTGGCCGAATTTAAGCTCGATGGCTATGGAGGAATGGATTACTTCGATGTTAGTCTTGTTGATGGCTACAATCTTCCAGTGCTGGTGGTGCCTCAGGGTGGTACTGGCCAGAATTGTTCAAGCACAGGATGCGTTGCTGATTTGAACGGTGCCTGTCCGTCGGAGCTAAAGCTTACAAGCGTGTCCGGCGAAGGTGTAGCTTGTAAGAGCGCGTGTGAAGCTTTCAGGCAACCGCAATACTGTTGCAATGGCGCGTATGCTACACCTGATACTTGCAAGCCATCTTCTTATTCAGAAATCTTCAAGAACGCGTGCCCTCACGCTTACAGCTATGCGTATGATGATAAGACCAGCACCTTCACTTGTACAGCCGCGAGCTACCTGATCACTTTTTGCCCAACCCCAACCACCAGGTAAATTTTACAGTTTCCTAGTTTCTTTACTATTTTACTGCACTTCATTTTACCGTTGGAAATTAACGGAAATTTTCTCTGCTAATACGAACGTCGGAATGCGGCCATGTCCCATTCTTCAATACGGCCTCGTTTTTATCGTTGCCGCCAAACAAAGAATAATCACCCCCAGATATTTTTCTCTTTTTGTTAGTAACGTGCTGGCATTTTCGAGGCGTGAGGTTCTACAATGGGCCTAATTCGTGTGCGTAAAGTCACTTCAGCTCTACGCCGACACGAATTTGGCCATATGGGGCCGTCGCCTATACCTAACACGTCATCGTTTTAATGAGTGTGGTTAGCACTCACATTAGGCTTAGCCGTAATTTTTTTATGAAAAACCAGTTAAAAATGGTTTACGGTTACTTTAAAAAATAACCTCTTAATTTAAAGGGTAGAATTGTCTTTTAAACTTTTTATTTCAAGATAAGAAATTAGGTGCCTAAATTAGTAGACGACTTTGGCTTTACGCCGTATGTGGTGCGGAATCCAAAGCCGAGGGCTGAATCTGAAACAAAAACCCGAGTTCCAAAACAATTTTCACATGCAACGGCCACTGACAAGCTGTTCTTAGCCAATCCCAATGCAACACGCTTAAAATATTTATTGGGCAGTGGAAATTATTATGGTACTAACGGTAACATTATTGTGGTACTGCAGCCAGAAATCGTCGCAAGGGCAGAACACAGACGAAAACACCAACTCAAACAAACCACTCATTGATGGCACTATGGTGTACGAAGGTGCATTGGATCAAAGTGGATCGTCTCCGTCCACATGCAAACACGTGTTCGGATCACATGCCGTCGCTACCATTGTCAGCGTCACAGTAGCAATTTGGCAGTTGAGACACCTATTCTAAAATCGCTAACTAGATAAGAAAATTTATATTTTTCCTTTTTCTTAAAAAAAGAAAAATACTATAGAAATAAATATAATACATATGGGGTTGGGGGTGAGGGAGTATAGGCTGTGTAGGCCATATTAATATTTTTGGCCATATATAGGATTGTGGGCCCTACAGTCTATTTCGTTCGTTTGCTCTTTTTCATGTAACGACATGGTGACCCCACGTTGCTGGGCCCTAGTGATGTGTCGCGGAGTCACGATGGATTGAAAAAGCTCACCCGTCAATTTGATGGATTGTCCACTCACCACCACCTTCTCCTCCTGTTGCCCCAATTTGACAATTTGTACTGGTACACACACGGTGGTGGACGCGGTGGCGGAGTTAGTGGTGGAGGAAAAGCATGAAGCTGAACCGTTAAAATTAGAGATATGACTTTTTTAGTTTTTAGATAGTAATAGTAGTAGTATTAGAGTATTACTAATTTGTTAAAAAACATTATTTGAAAGATTGGGTATGGGATTCATTTATTGGTTTCTATTTTGTACGTCAGCATATGTGTTATTAAAAAAATGTAACACCGCATTTGGTGCCAATAAAATGAAATTTCTATTCTAAAATTTTAATTATTGTTTTACGTCATGCAGCAATTTGTTCATTTTCCATATCCATTAATGTATAATAATTTAAGATGGAAGCTGCCAGCATATCCAAAAATGATAATTTAATTTAATTCAATTAATCATTTAAGTGGTTTAAGGCGTTGGATGATGCCTCTATTATTTTCAACATGCATTAATTCACATTATATAAATCTAAATCTATAATAATTGTGATAGAGAAGTGATGGGTAGTTAATTTTTTTTGGAATAGCTTTTTGTGGACTTAATTTAAATTATTCCTGTTAGATTTTTAAATCATATTCAATCGGTTGTATTCTCGCAATTTCGTATCTTAAAATCAAATAAGTATTTTTCGAAATTAGCACGCTATGATATAAATTAGTAGTACGTATACACATGACTATGACCGCTATTACCTTATGACAAAAATTTAAAATTCACTTCCACCAACATCCTAATATTTTTTTTTTTTAGTATGATCCAATAGTGTAGTATGAATAATTTAAGAAGCCATTGCAATAATATGCATGATTATTGCTTAGAAAGCAAAATTTCTTCCACTTGAAATTGACAAGCAAGGTTACTAACCATCCAAAAACAACAATTGGTTAGTAAAAACCTAACCATTCATGCATAGAACCTAACCCCGGCCCAAATTTGGTATGATTATGATGTTTTCTAGTTGACAATCCATTTGTTGAATTATGATAAATTAAAAGAATTTCACATCTCACACCTCTAATCTTTTAATCTATTTATTCAAAATTAAGCAATGTACAGATCATACCTTTCTTTTTTTTCTTTTTATTATGTTTTTTCACCAAAAGGAATATTCCACGTTGAATTGGTAAATTTAGAGAGTGTTTGATGTAATTGTTTTGTACAATTAACAAGGGTTTGATACTTAAAAACTAGTTATTTATCTTCCATGCACTTTATTTTTTGTAATAATAAGAGAGTTATTTTGAAGAATGGAGGGTGTAAAAAACATTATAATATATGGTTGAGAATAATACTTTGAAAAGAGTAACTTTAGTGTGAAGGAGCTTATCCAATCATAAAAGCAAAGTAGCAGTAGCAGTAGCAGGTGAGTGTTAAATGGGTTCATTGGAATTGAAAGTGGGAAATAAAAGGTGAAATCCACGTTGTTTAATTGCTATTTATTTACCAGTGTCTTATGCGTGGCAAGTGCGACCTAATAGTGATTTTGACCCGAGAAGGACGCGTATCGTTGCATGTTCCTCTAAACATGCACTGCCCATTCTTCCACCGTTTAAGAAAGATAGGCTGTCTTCCAAAATTAAGAACTTGTCCTTGGGTTTTATACCTAAAATCATGTGCTGCACACTCTAATTTTGCCCAAACATTCAGTGAAATTATTTAATATTATATAACTATTCGAATAATAGTTGGCTACTTTTAATAATTGTTTGTAGAAAGCTAAAATAGTGAATTAATTTCAAAACATATTATTTAATCAACTAAAAATTAATTTATTAAATGCTAAATACATAGTTTTATTTAATGCTGAAACAGTCACCCAGTGTTGGATTCGTGAAAAGTTTTCCCATTCAAATTTTAATCACTTTGACTCCGTTTCAACCTTTCTACACTTCAAAGATTGAGAAAAAATGCAGGTCCTTTATATTTCTTTGAAGCAATTTTGGAATTCCATTCAGCATTGTGTTTCTTGTATCCAATATAGTGATTAAGTGGTTTATTTCAGAAGAGGAACAAGCTCTTTACCTTATAGACTGCGATTGAAGTGACTAGTATTTAGATATTTGCGGATTAGATTTCGATATGGCAAAATGATAGATAATAATTTATATGGTGTCTTTTTTTCTTTTTTCGTGTTCATTTGTCAGTTTAAATATATAACTACATACACCAAAATAAACTGATTTAATCTTAAGAAAAGTTCTAATAACCTAGTGGATAATGTATAACTAGTTAATTGCCTGCTGAAATTCTCATTTTGTAATTTTTATTATGAATAGGTTTATAAATGAATCCAGCCGAACTTAAAAATTATAAATCTGGCTCGAGCTCAATTTTAATTGGAAATTGATATGAATTCAACTCATTAGGAAATAATAAAGTTAGGGTTGAACTTGATAAACTCCAATATATTAGTGTTCATTTGAGTTTGACTTGTTTATATTAGTTCATGATTTAAATTTTCTAATAGATTAAAAAAATTAATTTGAAAATAAAGGGCAATTTAGTAATAATTATTTTTTAGCATAAATTTAGTAATAATTATTAAAATGGAAAGTTAACAGCTGATTTGTCTTTTTATCCAAATCGAAATTAATCCAACTAGTATGCAAATATTCCCGTCTAAAATTAATTAATGGCAAAAAAACACTAAATTATTAAAATAATAATTTACAC
Organism: Croton setiger; assembly: GCA_948099555.1. Taxonomy (NCBI): domain Eukaryota; kingdom Viridiplantae; phylum Streptophyta; class Magnoliopsida; order Malpighiales; family Euphorbiaceae; genus Croton; species Croton setiger. The sequence continues at coordinate 204,928 of CANUEY010221510.1, forward strand.
AAAAAATTACTGCAGCCACTAATAGCTAAAAGCCTACAACATGTTATTATCAACAAAAATTTGAATAGTCAAACCTTTGAGAGAAATTCCATGAACTATAATTTAATATAGCAGTAATTTTAGAAAAAAGACAAAAATACCGTTTAATTTATAAGCCGAATTAAATAACATGAACGGGTTATGACTCAGCTAATGCGTCTATTTTTGACTCACTCATATTCTTATTAATAGTGAAAATGAAAAAGACATTTTATATAGTAATTGCATGAACCTCTTCTCCTCTTCAGGCTCCCATTTTTATTTTATTATTATTATTTTTTTTAAAATGCAACATTTTACCTATTTCAGTTAATTTTAGTCAAACTTCATCTATTTATTATCATGACTTTAGTATACCAAAGATTAATGGAGTCCAATAAGTAAAATAAAATAAAAATTAATTAGGTTCTTGGGTATTTAGAATATAATTAAGGAAAATTTAATTTTTCTTTCTTATTTTTATAAGAAATAATAAAAACTTCCTGTATTTTTTAAAATAAACTTTTTTATTTCTATGTTTTTCTTCTTTTAAACACTTACTTCATTTCGTTCAATATTTAACAAATTTCCGTTAAGCATGTAGCGATTTAACTATTTTTATCTTGCCTTTATTATTTTGTTTGTTATTTTTACAACATTTTAAAAATAAAAATTTTAAAAAATATAAAACAAAGAAACAAAAAAATAATAATTTTTTAAAATAATTTTGTTTAGTTATTTTTATAAATTATTTTATTATTTTGAACTTGACTTTTATCAATTTATTTTATTTTATTTCTTAATATATAAAAATAATAAAATAATAAATGAAATGTCAAAATAATCAAATTGTCATATACTTAAAACAGAAATTTATTTAAAATTGAACGGAAGAAAAGTAGAACATTAAAATAGAAGAGTTTTTTTCTATTTAAAAAACACAGGAAGGTTTTTATTATTTTTTATAAAATCGAAAGATAAGGAAAATGTAAATTTCCCTATAATTAAACACTAATAAAATTTTTTCGTGATTTTTATATCCATAAAACGACAATAAAAGTAACCATCTCTCTTCTTTAACAATTCTACATTTAATCTATTTGGTTGATTTAGATACACGAATAGTTCAATTTTTATTTTCACATTGGATTTATACCTTATTTAATTTTTTATTAATAAAAGATGAACCGAATGTATACTCTAATAAAAATAATAATAATATTAACCTTCCCCAGAAAAAATACATAAAAATAGCAATAACATGGGTTTAATATTTCCATTTCATACTATAATTTTCATTACAAAGTATCCTCTTAAAAAATAACTACAAAAGTTATGAATAGTCTTTTTCAAGATTTCAAAATTTAAAAATAACCTCTTTAAAAAAGAATAGTCTCTCATATTACTAAATAAATTTTCATAATTTATACTCATATGTTCATATTTTATTGATAAAATTTTTACCAATTATTCATATTTTTTTATAAATTTTTTTGAAAAAGTGTTATTTTTGAAAAAAAATAACTTGTAAAAAAAGATTATTTTTGAAAAAAAAATTAAAAAAAACTATATTTGTCTAAATTCCTAATGTTTTCAAATATTAAAAAATGGAATGTATATGGATTTTTATAAAAAAAAAAAATCGTTACCAAGTCTTTTTTTCGGGTGAGTGGACTATAAAAATTAGACCTTACAAATGGGCTTAATAAGGCCCGAGCTTACAAGCCTTGATTCTAATGCTTTCACGTGAATGAATCTAATTGAACTCCAGTTATTAATATATATTTTTTTTTAATTCCGAAATTACTATTTATTTCATCCAAAAATGAGCATCACTGTGCCAGTCACATTATGGTTTTTGGTTAAAACAAGTTAATTTACTTTTACGTGATTGAATTAAAAATAGTGTCTGAGACTGTGTACCCCATTTATATAAGTTAGCATTAATTTAGTGGTTAGGAGAGATCTATTATTACTGTATAACCCATTTATATATATACTTTATGTTGTTTCTAAGTGAAAAACACTAACACTTTTTCCTTTAAAAAATATTTTAACTTTGATTTATTAGAGTAGAGTTAGGTAAGAATTTCCGGTGCAGTATTAGTATAACCAAACTGTATTCTCTTTTCCAAAATTATAAGTGAGTAAATAAAAGTTACTTTTGCCAAACCTTAACTTATTTAATGTGTGGTCTCAAAACATTAATTAATAATTCATAAATTTCTAAAATTAATTTTTTTAATTTTCATAATATTATAAACAAAAAGGCAAAAACTTAGCTTGGAAGTTAGTCATAGTTTTTATTTCACTATTGAAAAGGATAATGAAATGACCATAGTACATATACATACAATATATAAATATAAATATTAATTTTCTTAAAAAAAAGAAAACAATATCTCTTCAACTTGGCTTTTGATGTCACATTTACACCTATTTTATAACTTTTCTTTTCTTTTTGACCTCCAACTAGAATTAAGCAGTTACATACAATAACCTTTATTTCATCAACTTTAGGCTATTAAATTGAAAGCATGTTGGTATATAAGTTGTTGTCTCTATCGTCATTCAAGAGTTGCATGCATGGGAATAAGAAGAAGAAGAAGAAGAAGAAGAATTCAAAATTGTAAAAGAAAAACCTTTTTTTATTGTTGTTAAGGTGACGTAAATCTTTATATAAAGAAATAACAAAAGTGGATTTGAAAAAGGGTTAGTATATAAATATATTGCAGTAAGAATTATCCATATAAAATGCTTTACACGACAGATAACATGAGGGTATTGTATTTGTCAAATTTTTTTCGACATCTTGACCCTTCTCTATCAAATGCTTGCCCTTTAGGACTTATCAAGGTCATTAGAAGCTGACCGATTAGCTATTTCAACTGCATGTGATCGATTTATTTAAAAGGAGAAACATAATAAGAGAATTACTGTACTATTTAGTTTTTAGTGTTGTCTGATCTATCGAACTTTTATAACATATTATAACATAATAAGAACTTTTATAACATATTATAACATAATAAGAGAATGTGTTTTTATTGTATATTTACTATAATCATAATTAAAAATGAAAAAAAAAATAAAAATAATGTAACTTTTTCTTTCTTCAAATATGACAGAAAGTTAATATGAAAGAAGAGGATAGGAGGTTGGTTCCACATCATGTTAACTCAGCAAATTGTAAAAGCCCAAAAGTTGAATTGTCTGAAAGATATAGATAACTAAGGTGGTGTACTACTTCAAAACAATATTACTAAAAGGTCTATAAGATGTGATCAAATTAACTAATAGCCCAGTCATTGTGTTTTTCAAACTAATTAATATGTAGTTATTAAAGTTCTGTCATATTAACTAACGTATATGCAACGTAGATTTTGCACTTTTGCAAGTATCATTATCGTAAATAAAATGTAGAGCTTTTGCATGGTCAACCACTAATGTTCAACAAACACCAGCCACAGATGTAATTTAACTTTCCCCTTATCATCTTATAGCTTTGTAAGTAACATTTCTCTACTAACTCACTTTATTTTACCAAATATAATATTAATAACTTCTACTTGGTAGTGTACTTCTTTAATGCCTTAATTATTCAACACACAACTATTTTGGATAATCCAATCTTTTACATACTATTCTCGTTAATTTTACATATTTTATATTTATTCCTTCCTAAAATGTTGTAGCTGTAAAATTTATATATAATTTTTTTTTTTAGCTTGGGAACAGAGATTCAGTTCAATTAATCTCTTAATTGCAAAAGTGATGGCAATATCAAGCTCAATTAATCCCTTAATTGCCGAGATAATGGGTTTAAGAAAAGTGTATCTTGGTTACTTGGGGAAAATGGGCAATGTTCGGTGCAAGTTGAGACGGATTGTTTACAGATTGCCCAAACAATGTCAATATTAGATTTTAAGATTGAAAAACAAAATCATTTTCAATATATAGTACATGCATATAAACCAGACAAACCAAAGAGGAAGCATTTGTAGCTAAAAGTTGTTGATAAAGATTCAATTAATGGTAATGAGTAATTAGTAGTTGATTATCCTCATCACCTTTTTAATTACAATAAACAAGTCTCTATGATCTTTCTTTTCTTCTTTACAAGTGTTTCAGAGACTTCATATCTTCTTCTTATTCTTAATTTATAAATAATAATAATAATAATAATGTACAAAAACGTTGAATTATGCCAAATAATTTTTTTGAATATAACTTTACATAGTTCGATCAAAACTTGAAAATCACTTCATTTCCCACATGGAACATTCAGATATCCCACTTTTTAATTTATTAAATGCATTTACATATCTATTGATAATAAGATTTTTTTTTTTATAATTGCATATTTTCATTTGAGGAAAAATATGAAAAATTAGTAGTAAAAAAAAAAAAAAAAGTAAAATGTCAGAGAGGTGTGAGATTTGAAGTTGAGTCTAGCGACTTAGACAATTCGGCCATCCGATCTCTTAATAGTTACAGTTTTATAAAGCAATGAGAATGGTTCGGTGGTTACGACGCGGAGGATCATGGAAGGGTCCCATCAATGAGTGAAGTGGCTTTACACGACACCATTAACATACATGATATGTACAGAGTGACGTGGAACAGCAACTACATGACAAGCTATTATACAACGGAGCATCTCTTTTAATTTGTTAATTTCAAAAGCAAAGTAAGTCGGTTCCTAAATCTTCCAACTTTTGCTTTTTAAAGGTTCTATTATACCAATGGCCCCATCTTACGGCGGCGAGGTTGGCCAGCCTCCTCCTCCTCCTCCTCCTCCTCCGCATATTTCCAATTTCTTTGATTCTTTTGCTCTCCACATACATGAGTATAGATAAGTCACGTAGGCCTAACAGTTGGCGAAACATACAAGAGTTAGTTATTTAAATACTGGATGAGCTCACTTTTTTTCTCATCTAATAAATGAATTAAACTTGAATTTCATTCGTATATTACTGAATTTGTTTGTGAGTTTAGCTTATCCAATTTATTCGTGAAGTCTAGTTTAATATATATTATTAATTAAAAAATTGAAATGTCATTATTTAAATTTATTGGATTGAACTTGAATAAAAAAAAAAAGTTAGCACGTAAATTTAATATTTTTGAGTTGTTTTACTAAGTAATTGTAATTAATAGAATTATTTTCTCAATTTTCTAAGATAGATTCAATTAAAAAAATTGTAAGATAAACAAGTGGCGGTGATTAAAATTTATAAAATTTCTGAATCTAATTTTTATTAAAATTTTCGGTCTCCCTAACTCGCAACCACTAGTATCAGGCCGTTAACGCATGGTAAGCGAGTCAGCGGACTTCACGGATCGTTAATTATTTAGCACTACTATTGCTACTGGTAGTAGTAGCATCCTTGAAGGTTTGTAGGTGACGGCGTTACCAACGGAGACATTTGTATCGTTGTCTGCTGGCGAACACGTGGCAAACTAAGGTGAAGATCCAAGTATTCGCCTATCCCACCGCCCCACGATCTACCTCCCAAAGATCCATGCAAGTGTCAATTTCCCATGCATCAATTTTTATTTGGCTGCCTATTACCTTGTTCTTTCATGGATATTGGAGCCTTAATTTTCACTATTCGTCCACCTGCCGGAACTTTTTTTCTTTCCTTACAATAATTTCAATTAAATTCCATTTCATCATTAAAAATATATGAAGGAGGAACCAAATCGCTTAAGTTTGCATCAAAGTTTACATATCGTAGAGTTATCACTGAAAATAGATTAGTCGTTAAACTCATTGTTAAAAACTTTTGCCTTATTAATTAAAGAAATAACGTTGAATCTTTATTATATTTTATTAATTATTGAATTTGATATTTTACTGATAAGTGAACTCAAATTAATTAGTACCACTATTGATATGTCCGAAATAATAGTTGCTCGAGATAGAGAGATAGAGGGGTTTGCAATATGAAAAAATATTGAAATTTGAATTTTTTTTTTTTTGGAGAAATGTTTGCACATATTAAGTAAAAAGAAAGAGTATTCAATTGATGATGAGATTATAGAATCATGTTACATATTTGTAAAGATCAAATGAATCGTATATCGTCTAAAATAGCCGAATTATTATAATTTTTTTTTTTTTGAAAAAAGGGTTTGATTGATGAGCATGATAGAGAGATTCGTATAGAATTGTTTCTTCAAACACGTTAGGTAGGTGGAATAATATGTTTTTTTAACTAATCAAAATCTAAAGATACTTTTGACAATTAAAGCATTTTAGATACTCAATTTAACCAAATATTACATTTATATAATTCTTAATTGCTTGAATAGTATTAATCTTCTTTTTTTTTTTTTTCATTTAATTAAGTACATAAGATTAATTATTAATTGGCTGGATTTACTTAATTTGGTGGTATCTAGTCTACCCGTGACATTACATGATTTATTTGTATGGTATTTCCATTAATTTATAGCTTGGAGTTATGTATGATTAATGGATTTTTCTAATAAGTTCCATATTTAAATTGCTTATTTGCATCAATTTTGACTAAAAATTGTTTGCACCAATATATATTTTTTATAAATACAGAAAATGAATTTCAAATTACTTTGTATAAGTGAAAAATCAATTGGTTAGCTTATTTCCTATTCAATTAAATAATTTATGTGATTAAACAAAAATAAGAGTAATTAATTTGGACCAAAAGTAGGTGTTCGAGAAAAAATTAAATATTACTATGTCCGTTTCAGAGTTTGTGATGTTATTTCCCATTAGTAAACTATTCTTATTAGTTTAGGGACAAAATTAAATTTTTAATAGTATTTAGTAATTTAAATAGCAATTGTATATATAATTCTTATTTAAAATTGTTTTCTAATAATGGATCGATAAGAAATAAAAAACGAATTTGTTACTTAATTATCTGTAACAAATAAACTCTTTAAAAAGAAAGAGAAAAGATAACTGTATGTATTGGTTTTTACTCAGAATTATTAATAAACGGTCCAATCATATATTAATTTTATTTTTACTATATACAATATTCTTAACCATTTCTTTTCATGAGGCAAGTCTTTCTCTTCTGAGATAAAACAAAGGCAAAATTTTCGTCCTAAAGCGCACAGAACATTAGTTACATGCAGACAAAGTAAAAAGCTTTAAGATCCGATATTAATTCCAAATCCATCACCATCACACACAACACAGCACAAGATAAAAAGGGAAGATAAGACGTTTGTTATTGGATTAATTAGGATTAAGATTAAATTAATTAAGGTAATCCAAAGTAAATTCCTTCTTTTCTTGTTCTTTACTTTTGGACGTACGTTATCATTGATGGATTAATGCTAAGATGTCAAATGTAGCATACACACATGTACCTCAAATACCACAAAACTTTTTTTTTTCTGGTATCCATATAGTAACTATAATTTTGATAATAAAATGTAATAATAGTAAAAAATTATATCACTCTCATTCTAAAGAATAGGTCCCTCACTGGAGCTGTTGCATTGTCTTTAACAAATTGGATATTTTATTTTTCAGATTTTTTTTTTTAGTTTTCTATTTAAAATTTTAAACTATGTAAAAAAAATTATACATATGTATATATATATATATATATAAAGAATTTATATATTTCTATTTGCTGACAGCTTACCATTCCCTTAAAAATATTTATTATTTAGAAATAATTAGATTATCATATAAAAATAGGTTTGATCCAAAATAATATTTTGAAAGGCTTTTAATTATGAACACTTTTTAAATTATAAGTTGTATGTAAAAATTTAAATTTCAACTTATAAGTATATCATTAATAAGTTGATATGGCTTACAACAACATAACTTAGAATCTTTTACTGTTTGACTAAGAAAAAGACTTTATTTTCCTTATATTTTTGTGATATTTCTGGTTACCCTTATTAAAACAAATATATATGTCTTCTATTTGAAAAGTTTGGCGGTAGCTCCTCAAGCTTTGTACAGCGTCTTCTCCAACTTCTACCGCCAGCACCGCCCTGTCCACCGTCTTCCACCACCATCGCAATTGAAGCTTGGCAATAATTTTCACTTTATTTATTATTTTAAAAGAATTTTTATGTAAATAATAGTAAAAAAAATATTATAAATTAATAATGAAAAGATTGAATTTTATTTAAATAAAATTATTATAATTATATATTACAAAATAAACTTTGAATTAACGTGTAAAAGTCCATTTCCATATAATAAAGAACATGTTGTTCATTGTCATTATATCACATTATGCAACTAAACCAGTTAATTATTAGTCAGTTTTACCAAATATTTTAACTGTTTATTAGTTGATTATCACACAATTTTATTAAATATGTTACTGTTTATTTCTAATCAAATTATAATTTAAAAATGATTGATACATTATTAGTTAAAAAGCATCTCACAATCAGAAACATCCTCTTACGTCTCACATTCATTAATTGATTGTTGAGTCATTTAGTCTCTTCATATAAATTTCAAAGCAAACTCAAATATCAAAAAATATTTACACTTGGTCCTAAACTCTTTCTAAACAAATAAAATAACTCAACATAGATGTGGTCACGGGCCGGGCCGGACCACGGTTTAAGGTCCAACCGAACCGTAACCGGTCCGCCGAACCGGCGGTTCATATTAAACTGCGGTTAAATTCCGGACTAAAAAACCGGCGGTTCATGACGGTTAACCGGCGGTTCATGGCGGTTAACCGCCGGTTCGCTCACGGTTCACGGGCTTAACCAGTTCCGGTTCAAAAAATTTTCAAACCTGAACCGGCCCGTCTTTCGGCCGGTTCAGGTTACGGTTCAACAGGGGCAGGTTTTGGAGGTTACGGGCCGATTTTGGGGAGGTTACGGGCCAGTTCGACCGGGCTGAACCGGCCATGGCCACCTCTAACTCAACATATAAAAATAAGAAGGATAAACATGTGAATGACTCACCTTTATTTTTTCCTTCTTAAAAATTAATTGATATTTATTCATAAACTACAATAGTATTATTAGAATTTCGAAACACTTCAAAAATATAATTCTTAATTTTTTATTTAGCCTATGTGGATTTTCGTTTTAAATTAATATAATTTAGTTTCCTCAATAAAATAAATAAATTAGTGAATATAATATACACGTGAAATGTCTCTATGCCAGTGACTCTTTTTTTTTTGTTTTAATATTTTGGTATCGAACCGGCCACTCTGGGCCAAGAGAACTATGCCTGTGACTTATATTTTTAACAATTTTCATTCATATTAATTTATAACTTCTTTTTTTGAATTATTATATAAGCATGCAAGTATATACGTGGTGGAATTCTATTGGACAGCACAAACACTTGATTCCAAAGTTTGACTCTGATCTTCTCTGTCTTATACAAAACGAACGGAATCAGTCATTTCATTGCAACTTCCCTAATCCCTTCCACACTTCCATTATATAAATATATACTAGTGGCCAAGACAAAGCTGATACAATTTCCATTATCCATCTCTTTCCCACCATTTCCATTTCTAATTTTCTCCCTTACCAAACAACTCCTATTCTTCGCTCTTCTTCTTCCTCCTCTCCTCTACTTCTCTAAACAGTCAATGCAGCCTTTCTCTCATTAGAGAAACGCTTTAATTCTAATTAATCACTCTCGAAATGGATTTCATTTTCTCCTCTTCTACTTTATACATTATTCTCACTTTACTCACAATCTCTCAAGGTAATTTTTTAGTTTATATTTTCTTTTCATTTCATGTAACAATTTTATTTCGTATTGTATATTAATTAGTTTCAGTACTGTTATTATAGGTATATCAGGAGCTACATTTACAGTAATAAATAAATGTGGCTACACAATATGGCCCGGTATCTTGTCCAATGCCGGTAGTTCTCCGTTGGAAAGTACCGGTTTCGAGCTTCCTTCCGGTGGGTCACGATCGTTTCAGTCACCGCCGAATTGGTCGGGTCGGTTTTGGGGCAGAAGCGTTTGCTCATTTGACCCGGGAACTGGTCAAGGTAGTTGCCAAACGGGTGATTGTGCTTCTAACCAAGTTGAGTGCAATGGTAGAAATGCGAAGCCACCAGCAACTCTAGCAGAATTCACAATCGGGTCGGGTACCCAAGATTTCTACGATGTTAGTTTAGTTGATGGATACAACTTACCAATGATTGTAGAACCGAACGGCGGGTCGGGCAGTTGCTTATCAACAGGATGTATAACGGATTTAAACCAACAGTGTCCGACAGAGTTAAAGGACGGGTCGGGTCAGGCATGTAAGAGTGCTTGCGAAGCATTTGGAACACCTGAGTACTGTTGCAGTGGAGCGTTTTCTACACCGGACACGTGTAAGCCATCTGTTTATGCGCAGATGTTTAAAGCTGCTTGTCCGAGATCGTATAGTTATGCGTATGATGATCCTAGCAGCACATTTACATGTACAGGAGCTGATTATGTCATTACATTCTGCCCTTCAGTGGCAAGGTAACATTTATTCTTTTTTTTTTTTTTTTAATTAGTTAATATTCTTTTAGCAAATTGTAAATGTTCTCTGCTTTTTGAGTATTGGGTTGCAATTGCTTTTGTATAGGTCAAGCAAGTGTTGTTTAACAAATAATTAAAATAATTTATACACGTAACATTCAACACCTTCTATTTACCTTTACACCAGTAGTTATATTTTCATACCGGTTTTTTAATAGAAAATGTTATTTTGGCAGTCAGAAAGCAGCAACAGGATCACAAACAACAAGTGCAAGCACAACAACAACAGGGTCCGAAAGCGGATCTGGATCGGGATCCAGCTCCAATTCCAACACCGAAAACGGTTCAACCGGGGTAAATAGTTCATGGTTGTCGGACATTTTCCGAGGAGGTTCATGTAGAAAAATTCCTTCTTCATTGGCATTGATTGCATCAACAATTTCCTTAATTTTGTAGAGTAGAGATTGGTATATTTTTTTAGCTTATAAGCACATGCAATGCAAAATGACTTTTTGGAGTTGTTTTACATATAGAGGAAAGGCTGACTACCAGATGATGCAATTCCAGATTGTAAAGCCAATTTTCCAGGCCACACATGTATAGAGAAACCAAAATAAAATATTGTAACTTTTTATTTTTTTTTTCCGCTTTTCAGGAAGCATTTATATATATATATGAAATATTGAGGGATTTTATTAGTACTATTTATTGTTGCTATTATTTATTTAATTTCTTGTAATGGAAGATTAATTAAAGGTGTAGTAAGAAATTAGAAATCAAGAGAATTTCAATTCAAGATTAATAATTAATAATTGGTTATTTATTTTGCAATTAATTTAGAAAAAAAAAAGTTGCTTTATTGCGAACCTTGAGCATGTACTAAAAAAGAAGCCTACTTTGCTGGAATTGCAAGCTTTATCATAATATTATGTTTGCTGTTAAGAGAAGTATTATGATGATGTTGTCTGAGAATTAGCCATGCTCCCATAATTTCTTTTATTTTCTTTTTCACCATTATTAGTTATTTTTTAAACGGTATTGAAAATGTTGTTCAGACTGTATATTTAAATAATTGAAAATGTATATAGCTAGTAAGAATAAAAATTGATAATCATTCAAGAATTGGCATTTCATACATCATTACATTAATCTTTGATTGTTGTAGCATTTGCATACTATTTTCAGCTTTATCACTAACTCACCCTCATTTGAAAACTTTATCTTTTTGAATTTTTGGACTTAATTGAAATAATAAATTATTTACATGGACCTAAAATGCTAACGGAAATTAATCGGTTGGTTGAAACGGTATAGGCTGCTCAATCTCTCTCCTCTCTTCTATAGTTAATCACAAATAAAAATTAACAAACAAATTAGGTTGTTTAGGTGCTTGTTAAGAAATTCTATTTTCAATTAAGTTTAGAATTCAAATTAAGTGTCTTATTATTACTACACCATTCTCTATGAGAAATTAGAGAGCTAACTATTTTTAAGTTCAAAATATGTGATATAATGCACTAATTTATTACCATTCAAGCACCTAGTTGGTTACCGTACCTTCCACAAAATGATAGATTGTGGATGTATTGAATTTGATTATTTGTATCATCAAAATTTATAAAGAATAAATTAATAAGTTAATTGATTAATAATAATTTTTTGATATCGATAAGATAAATTCAAATGGAGCAAGTCTAATTTCTCATAATCGCGTAAAAATAAATTAATAAGTTAATTGATTAATAATAATATTGAGTTAAATTCATTTGTATTGGTACCTCTATCTGATTTCTTATAAATTCAACATTCTGAACAACAAGCAATTACAATTTAAATCACATTTTTGTTTTTCTTTTATTCCAACCTATAAAAAGAATTTAATAATTTTTGTGAAAAAAAAAAAGAATTTAATGATTAATTTAACAGGTGTCAACCATAGCCAAATTCAATGATTAGGAACAATATATTGTAATAAGATAAAGATGCAATTAATAGGTGAAGAATAAAATCTGCTTTTAATTTGTCAATCACTAGAACCTAACCTCCTTTAGAAGTGGATTTATTTATGTTTAGTTTATAGTTGGACGGTAATTAAAATTAGGAACTAACAAATAAGGAATATCAGACTTTATTTAATTAAATTGTTTGCTCACACAGTTCGCAGCAAAAACAATAAAACAAACAATTTCCATTTCTCCACTTAAAAATTGAACGATTGATGAATAATTATTATTAATATATGGAAAATGTAAATTTCATTACAAATAAGAATGAAGAAGAAAAACCTGAAACCTGCAGAAAGCGACCTACACAGGAGGACATGAAGGCAGCAGAAATAGGACCGAGTGGTTAGTCCAGGAACGCCTTAGTTGAGCTGTGATAGGATTGGAAATCCAACAAGTAGTGAGTAGGATCAGAGGCAGCATTCCTGGCAATTGCTTCCAGCGTAGGGTCGTCTTTCATTAACCAACGCTATTATTGCAATGACGACCTCAGAAACATTTCATCAATTACCAATTGCCATTTCCATAACTGTATTTTTTTAAGAGAGGAAGAAATTACTTGCAAGTAACGTTTACCTGGAAGTGAAAAGCAAAACAACATCCAGTAATTAAGAGAAAGAAAAGAACATTGCTTGAACAAAACACGACATGATTATACTATCAAATAAGCATATAGAAGGGATTACTGACAGCCATTAAAGTCAAGGAAGGTCATTCAGAGTTCTATAGACCAAATCAAAATCATAACCAGCTTTACAAAGATAAACGTTTTCCAGATTGGGAACACAAGAGAAGACAATGTTTATACCACTGCAAACTTCAATTGCAGTGAGATCAGTATCAGTAGCAGAAAGCTATATCTCCTTCGGTCCTTGAGAAGGTAATATAGTCAAAAGTTTCAATCTCAGGAATGGGGCAGCGGGACACCAACACCCAAACAAATGCAGCTCTTCAAGATTACAACAAAACAAAATTAGAAGCACACTTTTTTTTTTTAACAAACACATATTTCAATTATTACTTATTGAGAGTTCGTTATTATCCATATGTATCACAAAATAATATTTACATGAATTTCAGTTAAACTTTCTATTTGACTAAAAATATATTACGACAAAATTCAAAATTCCAAATGTTTTATTTCTTAGAAATGAGTTAGCTTATGAAAATTTTTAAGGTTTGAGTTAGTTTATGAAAATTGAAAATATTTAATAAAAAAAATCTTTATACAATGCGTGAAAAAATTATTTCATAAACAATTATAATATCTAGAGATGGTGAGTTTTCTATATTTGGTTTAATACAAAAACCTACAAATATATGATTATAAACTTCTAGAATCAATGTTATATATCATTTTAATTATCATATTGGAAAGGATATGAAGATCTTCTAATTTAGTCAAAGGAACAAAAGATATGAATAAAATTTTTCAAATTCAATAAATTAATTTGAAAACCTACAATATCAAGTTTGAAGAAAAATTTTTGAAAAAAAAAAACATATTACATAGCTTAATGATTCATAATCTAATTTTAATTCATAATAAGCATTTTTTATAAACTTAATATTATGTTTAAACTCAAATCAAGTAAATGCAAAAAATAAAAAATAAAAAAAAAGTTATTTTTTACGCATCAAAAATATTATAACATCCTTAAAAAATTTATAAGAAATAGTACTAGTCTTTTAAAAAAAATAAATAGTATCGATTTATTATATACAAAAAAGCTCTCCACTAAAAAAAAAAAAATAATAATAATAATAAACACATTCTTAATCTTTTTCACTAACAAATATTTTATTCAATAATGCACAAACTATAACATAATACTCTAATGTTCTGCAAATCGTGGTAGAAAGAAATCCAGAAATAGAAAATAAAGTAAAACAAATATAAAGATCAATCAATCAATAAAGAACACCTGTATATATAAACTGAAATACAATTATGGAGAATGGAAACAGGATCGTATCTCTATTAGAGATACAACAATTATGGAGAATAGAAACAGGATCGTATCTCTATTAGAGCGGCCTACAATATAAGTCTTTTTCGTTTATAAAAATAATACTCCTCGTGACTATGCTTAAAGAGAGAGAGAGAGATATTTTATCTTAATTAGAGACTTAATCATATACCACTAATGAGACAGTAGGCATAACTCCATTATCAGTGTGTGTGTGCACATCTTAAAGAAAAGAAATTAGTAGAAAATCACAAACTATATATTATATTTAAGTTCATATGAGAGATAGAAGCATATACTGAAAGGAAGAAAAATAAAAATACATAAAATAAAAAAAATATTGAAGGAAGGAACTTGATATATTCAAACAATCATAAATAAATGAAACTAAAAGGATCCATGCATATTTATATTATATTACTAAACATACATGTATGAATGCAATTAGGAGAGTAATTTTTACAAGAAATTTAACATTTCCAATTGATAATAGTAAGAAATAAGGAGAAAAATTTTTGCTAGGAATTTTAAAACTTTTCAAATAATAATAAATAAATATATCAAACAATTAATTACATTTCAAAATGTACATATTATTCCCAATAAGAAATTATTTCCATTTATAAATGCATAACAAATGTTATGCATTTTGAAATTTATTAGGTGAAATAATAATATTTTCATTTTAAAAGTAACCAATAATTATTCACAAAAAAATTTAAATTTTCTAATGGACAAAAGTAATAAATAAGAAAAGTAATTTTTGCAAAGAATTTTATAACTACCCGAAGTAATGAATAATTTCAAAACTTACATACTATTTCTAAAAATAAAAAATTATTTCCATATTTTTAAAAAAAAATTGCCACATAATAATTTAAAAAAAAATTAAAATTTTCTAAATAGTAATAAATAAATATATTAACAATTAATTTTATTTCAAAATTTACATATTATTTGTTTAAAAAAATTATAAATAGTTTAATTACGCATTATATTATATATATTAATTATTTAATTATTTATTGAGGTGAATTGAATTTGTATCCATTTAAAAATAGAATTATACAATTTTAAAAAATGAAATTTAATTCTCAAAATTGAGTTCTAAATTTCAATTTTCTAAAAGTGTTAGCAAATTTAAATTTTTAAAACTAAAAAAAAAAACTAATAAAATCTACACTAATTAATACAATTAATTACAAACTTATTCTAACTAAGCAAACAACAAATTTATGATGGTTACTAAATTGGGATAATGTTCATGTTATATTAGATAGACATGACGTAAACTAGTTAGGCCAGTTTGACCCGCTAGTTAAACGGTTCAGCCTGTCACCGTTCGAATTATAACCGAAACCGTTAGGGTACGTTCTAATTAATGATCAAACTATTTTCCAACTGTTAACTATATTGAACCGAAATTGTCAACGAAACTGCCGGTTAACCATTTTTTAAAAAAAAATTAAAATAACTGACCGGCGGTTTGGTGCCCAACGAATCAGTTAAGGTTTAACTTTACCCTAACGTGGTCGTGTCTAGATATAATAGATTAGGACTATTTGCTTACACCAGCCGAATTAACTAATTTGTATGGTTTACGTCCACTATACATCCAAATTATATTATTGGAGCTTTTTAAGTTAAAAAATTGGAAATTAAATACGTAGAAAGAAAGACATTTACTAAAGCATAGATGCACATACGCCGACTCAACATCTGTTGCATGCAAAAAAGCAAAATTCCTGATTGTGTGGTTACATTAAAACTACCATCTAGTATTTCCCAAGATTAACAAACTTGAAAAAGAAACAGAAATGATTCAGTGATTGGGGCATGTCTCAATAGCCTCAACTTTGAAGAAAAATACTACTTTAAACTAGACCCACCGCCACTTCAACCTTACAACTCATCCTTAGTGGCTGAGGGCTCTTTTTCTGCAGAAGCTTCTTTGGTTTCAGTTTCAGTTTCAGTTTCCGCTTCAGTTTCCTCCACCTCTTCTTCCTCTTCAACAGTTGCATCTGGACTGATACTCAGGCTAGATTTCACAGAGCTGTAGATTCGGGATGCGAAATCCTTGGGATCACTGAGCATGAACCCACTCTCCATGAGTGCCGTTTGGTAAATGAGTTGTGCTGTTTGCTTTACACTTTCATCCTGAAAAGCAAAACACTATATAAATAAATTGCACAGGAAAATGCAATCAGAGTTCGTGACTAACAGACCCATAATTTGATGATTAAGTGCTTCTACGAGCTAACAACCCCCAAAAGGGTGAGTAGGGCAAATTGATAAATTTCACTAAACTAGTAACTATTTTCCTTAATTCGGACTATATAACTCCAGGCTTAATTCGTGAGTTTATAGCATTAAGTAGCTCCTCCAGCACCTGTTAGTTAGTTCTACCTACTAAACCAACTCTAATACAGCAAGCTTCTATGACTAACCCAATGCTTAAACACGGTCCTTTCTATGAACTAGATGAGCATGCAATTAAGTATTTCCCTGATGGTGAATGAGAAGGGAAACGTGATCCCAATTTTACTAGCTCATGTGCACATAACCTACCCACACACATCTAGCACAAAACGAAAATAAAAACGCATACCTCAGGGTCCTTGGCCACTCTCTCGCGAAGCTCCTTGATGATTGGGTGTCTGGGATTAATCTCCAGCACCCTCTTGCCACGCATGTACGCTTGCTTGCTTGCATCTGTTAGAGTCTGTGATTGCATTATCCTCTCCATATTCGCACTCCAGCCATACTTCGATGTGACAACCACACAAGGAGTGTTATCCAAACGATTGCTGACCTTCACATCATCAACATTCTCACTAGCAAGGGTACCCTTCCACCACTTGGTAAGCTCCTTAAATGACTCCTTAAGTTCCTTGACTTTTGATTCTTTGCCGAGTTTTAGGCCCTCTTTGGAAACATTCTGGAATTTTTTGTCCTCGTAATCCATCAAATATTGCATCAAATATTCATCAACTGGGTCTGTGAAGAAAATGACCTACGAATACATCACAACCGAAAAGGCAAAGAAATTAGCTGACATAAATGGGAACAAATGTTAGGAGAACTAACTTTGAAAATTAGATATCAGACTCCTGAAAGGGAAACATTCATTATACCTCGTAACCTTTCTTCTTGAGTCTCTCTAAGAATGGAGATTTTTCTAGTTGTTCCTTGTTAGGACCAGTTATATAGAAGATATCCTTTTGCCCTGACTTCATTCTTGAGATGTATTGATCAAGTGAAGTCAATTTACCATCTGATTTTGTGCTGCATAAAGATACAAACGTACCATCAGTTATCATCATGGTAGAACCATAAGACTGATGCCAGCTGAGGAAACTTATTAAAATAAGAAATCTACCTCTCAACTCTGAGAAGCTTAGCCAATCTGTTTCTGTTAGCTGCATCTTCGATGATGCCAAGTTTAATAGACTTGCCAAACTCATTCCAGAACTTAGCATATTGTCCTTTCTTCTCATCACTGGATTCCTCAACATCTGCATTTAGTACGATAGCTATCATCTTTTCCACACTAAAAGAACATCCCAGGTGCTACCAAGACTTTTAATAAATTATAATAATACCTTTCTTGTCTTTGTCCTTTGCCTCATCAGGGTCTTCATCAGCAATCCTACGGATCATATCAAGGGCCTTTCGGATGAGTTTCTTCTTAATTGTTTTCAAACTGCTGTGTTGTTGAAGCATTTCTCTTGAAACATTGAGTGGCAAGGTATCAGAATCAACAAGACCCTGCTCAAAGCATCAACAGATCATGATTCAATACTTGGATTATGATCAGTGTAAAAGAAAAAAAGACACTAAAAAGAATTCTTATCCTTAATACCATCAAGAAGTTCAAATATTTTGGCAGAAGCTCATTAAATTCATCTGAGATGAAGACGCGCCTAACATACAACTTTAAGTTTGATTTGTTCGCATTATAGTAACTTTCATAAAGATCATGAGGAGCCTTTGGAGGCACAAACAAAACGGCTTTGAATTCAACATCGCCTTCGGCAGTGAAATGGCTCCAAGCTAAAGGCTTCTCGTCACTGAAATCCTGTTGAACAATACAAGATGCACTAATGTTAACAGAACTGTACATTTAGAATATTAAGAGAAATAAAATGACAATCCACTGTCCACACAGTAGTACAGCCACCAGAACAAGGCAAATTACCTTTGCTAGAGAATGATAGAATTTTGTGTACTCCTCATCTGTCACCTCTTTGGGACTTCGTAACCAAATAGCCTTGACATCATTCAAAAGTTCCCAGTCATAGGTAGTTTCCTTCACGGTTTTTGTCTTTGCTTTTTCCTCTCCGTCCTCATCTTCACTTTTTTCAGATTCTTCTTCTTCTTCCTCAGAAGAGCTTTCAGCTGTAAAAAACCATAAAAGATGATAGGACATTAAAATTTGGGCATATAAGTGCAGGAAAGTTTATCAATAAGCAACGTCACCAAAGTGCTTACACTTATCCTGTTCATCACTTGACTCGTCTTCATCAACAGGAACTTCCACATCAACTTCTTTACTTGCCCACAAATAAATCGGGAAGTTGATGAATTCAGAATATTTCTTTACAAGATCCTGCAAAGCAACACATTATGTCTTGACAAACCAATCCCAAATCAACCAAGCAGAAAACAGAATGCAGATTCTATTAATCCCTTTCATGCCTTCGATATACAGTAAATACAATTCCAACCTTCACCCCAAGAACACATATCAGTGCTGCGCTATATTCACCAAAACCAAGCAATTAAAACCCATTTGATTGGACAAACAGTACAATTAAACCTTCTCTTAAGATGTTCGAAATTAGATATTCAGGATTGCCACAGTAGCTTATGTTAAGACCCCTCCTACTTAAGCTTACTTCATTAATGAATATTCACACAAATATAGAAAACAAACAAGTACAGTAAGAATACAGCATGACAATTTAAATGTTAGAAGTACTCACTTTCAATTTGTCCTGTTCCAAGTATTCTCCAGCTTCATCTCTAAGATGCAATCTAATCTCAGTTCCACGACCTAGTGGTTCATTCCATGTATCTTCAGATATGGCAAATGCTCCATCAGCCTTTGATTCCCAAACATATCTAAAGGCCAGAGCAACAATAGCAAACTTTTATTATCCACAAAAATTTCTTGCAAGAGTTTGCTAATGCAACAAAATTAATACGCTTTCCAAATTAATCAAGTCAAAAGCTAAAAGAAGCTTACTGTTTGTCATCATTATGTTTGCTGATAACTTCGACATAGTCAGCAACCAGGTACACAGAGTAAAACCCAACACCAAATTGACCAATTAGATTGAGGTCTCCACTTGTTTGCATTTTCTCAACAAATGCTGGACAGGAAATACAGAAGTTAAATCAGAACTGGGCTGGGTATTTGCAATTTATATCAGATACTTATTTTCACATCCATCATAAGTCATAACTAGAAATATGGAAAAGCAAACTATATCTACCTGAAGTTCCAGATTTTGCTATGGTTCCCAAGTTCCTGATTAAATCTTCTTTAGTCATACCTATACCTCTATCACGAATTGAAAGAATCTTCTTTTCCTTATCCAACTTAATCTGCAATAAGTAAAGTAAAGATCACAAATTACTATCTGTCCAACAATCAAAACTCGTGGTAGACAATTAAGCACATGTAATAACTACACTGCAATTTGTCTAAAACTATATTGCATAAAAGAACTAGATATCAAATGTAACTTGCCTGAATATCAAGCTTTGTGTTATCGCCTTCACCCAAAACCTCTTTATCAGTGAGGGCAAGGAACCTAATCTTGTCCAAAGCCTGAAATTCAATGGATCATTTACATCATTTACCGCACCTCAGTCAGACATTTAAATACCAAATTTAACAAATCTTCAGTACGTACATCAGATGCATTGGAGATCAACTCCCTAAGGAAAATATCTTTGTTACTGTAAAGAGAGTTGATAATGATGTCCATAAGCCGAGACACCTCAGCCTGGAATTCAAATTTCTCCGCGTTACTACGGAGTGATCTCTTCGAAATAGACTCAGCTTCCCTGAACCAATACAATCACAAAATTTCAAAATCCAACCATTGACTGAGTATGTATCAAATTAACACACACATACCTTTTTGCGACATCAGAATCAGTAGATAAACCATTAGGTACAGCTCCTATTTTCTCTTCAATCTTTGGAGGATCTACAGGATTCGCAGAATCCGCCTCTGCATTTGCGTGTAAATTTCGACCTACAAAATCAGATATCCAACCTGAAATTTAACCCGCAAGTTTCAAAAATTACAGAAGAGAAATTATCAATCCAATCCAAATAGTACCTTGATCTGAAATGAGAGATAGAAGGCATAACAAGAGCAAAGCGGAAGGGATCGTCCACTTCCTCATCGTAAATTCCGGTTCTTTTCTCTCAACGAAGAAGAAGAAGAAAGCTCCTGCAAATAAGAATGGTGGCTTCACTGCCTATGAAATGCTGTATCGGGTGGTTTTAAGAGGGGAGGGTTTTAGATCTCCGAAGACTTGATCTCAGAAATCAAAATTGTTTTGGATTTGTTGGGTCTGGCAGCGTGGATGATCGAACGGCTCGTAATTGTCGATAGTATACGTGGCGGAATTTTATTGGTATCAGTTTCGTTAATCGACGTGGAGAAATTGAGTGTTCAGGACGGCCCTACCAAAAGACTTAAGAAGTAAACCGATTGACCGCTCCGATTGGCTTAAGGTTGCCACGGTGGATAATCTAACGAATAATGACTCTGGAAGTAAACGTGGCAGGATTTTATTGGACCTAACTCTCTGCTTGACGTAGTGAGAACAACATTTCTAGATTACTCTATCATCCTTTTTACTTGTTTTTAAAACCTGCATCTTATCTGCGGATAAAAGCCCGTTTCAAGGAGATTCTGATTTCATAGGCCCGGTCCATGAAGTAGCCTAGGGAACTTAGGAAAATGACAAAACTAGATCTATTTTAGACAAAAATATAAATACTCTTTTTGGACAAAAATATATATATATTTTTTTATCCTACATGCTCAGATTCAATTCCTCTCTTGTTTATTCCTTCTTTATCGTTGTTGATTGAAGATGCATATTGAAAAGTAATGATCACAGCTGCGTCTTGCGTATCTCAACAAAATTTGTTGATTTCTGAAGCTGATCTCAATTCCAAAGCTGATCGAGATCTAGATTTCATATTTTTTTCGGTATTTAAAATATCATTTGACTTTATTTCTTTTTCTTATTGATTGAACAGTTTCATATTGAATGGTGATTTATTAATGCTCCAATGATTTAAGTTCCTCAAGGTTTCATCTGTTTAACATTTTCTTTAAATTTGCATTGTCTCTAAGATTTGAGTTCAAAATATGATAGTTGAAATAATTTTAAGAAAGAGCTTCAGGGAGATCTGGAAAGAGCTCGAAGAGGATAAAAATGGCTAGGAGACAGCAGAAACCACTGACGGAAGCCACCGCGTAGCCACTGTTGGTTTGGGGCCTTTAATTACTGCTGATTGAGAAGGCTGCCACATTTCGAGTCCGAGGCCACTAGAAAATTGACGTTCCTTGCCTCAACCGATTTCAATTCTGAAATCGAGAACCTATCTCCACCATTTCATTTGATTTCATAGCAATTTTTAGTCGGAGATCTATTTCTTTTATATCTTAGGTAATATTTGTTTCTACATTCTTTTATTTTATTTTATTTTTTGCTGCAATTTAAAAGTAAGGCGGGATTTTGGAAAATTTGAAAAATTTTGTATCCCATGAAAACAGTTTTAAAATCCCATACACATCAAGAAAATGAAACTAATAAAACAAATTGAAAACTCATTTGCAAATGAATCTCTGGTTTATGAGGAATCAAACAAATTGAAAACCTATGCAACCCATTTGCATCTGTGAAGAATCAAACGAATTCAAAACCTTTGCAAAGTTGCAAAGGATTGTCGAAGGCTTTGTGAATAATAGCAATTCTTTGGTATGTGTTCCTGCAACTTTTTTTTAGTGCTTTTTAATTTAGGCTTTTGCTAGATTTTTTTGCTTTGAAATCTAGCATTCATGTTTGAGGTTATTAGATTAGGTTTTTTCGTTTCATTGGAGCGGCTATTAAGGTTTAAGAAGAAAGACTACCTAATTTCATATCAATCCTCAATTTTTATAAAATTTCATAAATGACCCAATTTTATATCTAATAAAGTGATCAATTTCTTTTTAAATTAGTAAAGTGACCCATTTTTAATGGAAAATTAATGGAATGATAAAATTGTTTAACGGAAGTAAAAGAAGGGGAGAAACTCGTTCATTTAAAAAAAAAAAATTATCACCTTAAATTTATCCAATTGATACAAAAGATTGAATATTGTGATAGTAAATGTTTTACTACATATTGTTCGGATATGACATTATTAGAAAATATATAAGTATTAATTATGTGAAAGTATAATGATTTAAACATACTTTCTTATCTTATATTTTAATGATCTATAAAAAAAAAAAAATTAAAACAATAAAGGAACGTTCTAGCCGAGACTCCATTTTTCTTTCACCTCGAACCTCAACTCTTTCTTCTTCTTCACTTTATAGCCTCCTTTCGGTAATTCAACAGCCTTCTCTTCATTTCCTTTCCTTTTCTTTGTTTTTTTATCTTTTCAAATAAAGTTCTAATCACCACTAGTAGTATTCTCTTCCTTTCTTTTCTTTGTATTTTTTTTTTTTATTTTTCAGTAAAGTTATAGTTCTAATGCATTTTGATTTAAATTCTAGTTTGTATCATCAATTTGTGAAGTTTTTCCTTAGTATTGTTTTTTTTAGTTTGATTTTACTTTTTTATGGAAAGTTGTGATATTTTGGTATATTTATAGAGTTGAAAGACTTTTATTGGTGGAGAGAAACTAGTTGTTTTTAAAGATTTTACAATAAGTTTATAAAAAGACTATATCGAATTATGACTTGTGGTTTATCTCTGACGAAAATTTTCTTAATCTATTTTGTTTAGAACTATTGTATTTATAATATTTTCTCTTATTTAACTTTTTTTTTATTAGCGATCATTTTCAATTTTTCATAAGAAAATTAAAATTAGTATATTTATGTATTTTTTTATGGATAATATATTTATGTAGTTAATTAATAAAGTTAAAGTTGGGTTTTGTATCATTTTGAACAACCACTCACTTATTTTCCAAAACTTTTACTACTTTTGATGAATTCCAGTTTCCTTTCCTCATTCATCCGATATATTGGGTAAAAACAATGTGTTTTTGGGGCATTTGGGTACATGAACATAACAAGTCAGTACAGGTATCTATGAATAAACGGTTACTAATCAAAATACTTTGAATGATCATATATCAAATTTCGAGAATCAAAATATTTGCTTCCTTTCCTGAATTCAAAGAATATTCAAATTCAATGAGATTCAATGAGAAGTAGGATTGTAGGAATAAACTTCTTTATCTTGTATGTGTGGAGATCACTATTCGATTTAATCGAATCTGAATCGACCCAATTCGATTCTGAGTCCTCTAACTATAACTTGGAATTAGAATAACAGCTGATCGGTTTAATTTGATTGAATTGCTCGGTTCTCATGCAGTTCAAATGGCCATGAAAGCCATAGATAACGCACCCTCTTTTCAATTTATTTGGAAAAATATTTTCATACTGGCCATTGAATTTACATACAATTTTTTTTTAGAAAAATTAAAATGTAAATTAAAATGTGGAAGGAAAAACATGCCATGATTGGGGCAGATCCATTATTCTGAAAAAAAGAAAAATAAAAACTATTTGTTCATTACTTTACATTGTCATTATTTAAAAAAAAAATGATATGAAAATTATTGGATGTGAAGTAAAATTTTTTTATTCCCACACGTATATATTGCATTCACCCAAATAAGAAACTTTATCTCCGTTCAAAAAAATAAATAAATAAAAAAGAAATCTTGTTAATTTTAATGAATGTTCACTTGTTATTTACACATATTGCTATCAATCAATACGCTTATAAATAATTTGAAGTTTAACTCGTTAAATATTCATTCGAATTTACTCATTTTACTAAATGAGCTAAGCTCGAGTTTAATTTATAAATTTGTAAATTATTTCACAAAATGTTTTGTTTAAGTTTTTAAACAAACAAGTTAATAAGTTTTTGAACGAATATGCTCGTGAACCGACTTATAATATTCACGGACATGTACATGAATAAAGTTCATAAATTTTTTTTATGAAACTATATCATTTTATTTAAATGTTTTGAACATGTTGAATTTCGAATCTAATTTCAAACGGATTTTCAAGTCAAACTCTTAACATGATAATAAGTTAAATTCGAATACCTAAAAATTTAAATGAGCCAAATTCAAACATGTTTGAAAATATGTTCGAGCCTAAAAAAATCTTAAATAAGTCCAACTTAAATAAGACACTATCCAAATCTGCTCATTTACAATCCTATTTACACCTACGCAAATGTTACATATTCAAACAATATTTTAATTGGTTTGTTATGTTGAGAACACGGGGTGGGGGTTAAAAGAGATGAAGAGAATGTAGGTATGGAGGCTGAAACAAACTACTCGGGTTTGATGTTCCATGTTGCAAATATCTACCCCACTACTTGAGTTGGTGTGTTAATGTCCATGTCCTTAACTATATACTTTTGTTTGAATCAAACTGATGAATCTCTCAACCCAAGAAGTTACGGTCTACACTAAAACTTAAGCCAATTTTTTATTAGGAAAATGGTAAACTAATCAAACGAATGAAATCATTATGGTTTGGATTAAAATGAAATAATGGCATTGTCTGGTTGGTGTTGGTGATGGATGAGTTGTTGTCTTTTTCAAAACTTAAATAAATAGGTGTTTTTCTAAGTTTAAATTTTTTTAACTTATTAAAATTATTTAAAGCATGCGAACGTATAAGAGTAATTGAAAAAAAAAAAAAAGCAGTTTTACTGTAGCTTATTTTAAAGCTGCTTATAAACAGACAAACATTAGAGAAAAAGCTTAAAAAAATAAATAACAAAACAATATAAGCAAAAGAATCACTTATAATAAACCAAGAAAAACCACCTCTAAATCAACTCAACACCATAAATAATTACACGCGCAACGAGCACACATTATCTTTACGCAACAGCAAACTCCAATTGGGTTTTTGGTAACTAAGCTAATAAAGGTGTGTTTGAGCACATCAAGAAGATGGCTAAAAATATAATCACCCAAGACGTGGCCCATATTGTGATTTTATTAATTTAATGTGATGTGAGGTACTACATTATTGTTGATGACGATAATATATAAAACAACAAGAGTGTGGTGGAAATTTTTAATTTCTTTTAAAATCTTTCTAAAATAACTGACCGTACATTTTAATACCAATTTAAATACTTGGAAAATTTATCATAAAAACGACTTCTCAACTCAATTTTTTGTTGGATACTACCGTTGAATAATAAGTAATTTTTTAATCACAAAAAGCTCTACATTATGTACATATATTACTAAATTCATGGAGTGCGTAATAATTATATTAGTGTTTAATTTCATGGGGAAAGAATATACTATTGCTAATTCAATTATTATAATAAAAGAATGTAGTCATAAATTTTTATAAACATGTCATAAATGACTTTTTTTTTTTTTAACTACTAACAAATATGAATTAAACAGTTATAATCCCATTGCGATATTCATTGGCTAATTATAGCATTTTATGAATGGAAAAATAAACGCATTTGAATATTTTAGCTGGTAATTTTAATACCCAAAGCAAAAAGAGACACGTCTCCTTGGATCACATAAAAGGGTAAAACCGGCGGATGTGTATGACCCCGAACATTAGATACTTTCTCACTTTCCCTTCTTTCTTTCCTTTCCAACAACACTGAGCGGATAAGCTCCGTATAAGCCAATCGAGGCCCAGACCGGACCATCGTATTCCTCTAAATTTTCAACTCTGTAATTCAATTCCCCGACATTCCCAACACCGCGCATTAAAATCCCAATTCCAAAACTCTCTTATTTTCCTCTACAACCTTGGTTTTCATTAAGAAAGGGAGAGAGAGCGCTGGTTTTCCAGTCGGAGATGGCGGCTTCTGATGCAGTGATAGGGAACTTAACGACGATCTACGTGGCAGTTATTGCCGGAATTAAGGCGTATGGGCTTGTTTGTGGGCGGAGCTTCGGCGGTGGATTTGTTTTGATTTTGTCTACTACTGTAGTGGGTTTGATCTTGATTGGGTCACTGACTTGGGACGTATCGCGTAAAGCAACATACGCAATTTCTCGAGATCATATACATGTTCATGAGATGTGTAAAGGCGGAATTTGCTGGCACGGCGTTGCTGTTCGATCGCCGGCTTCTCAGGTCCGTTTCAGACTCCCTCAGCATCAGCAACAACACCACTATGCTCTGTAAAGAAATCACTCGAGTTAACAATCATATATACAAAAAAATGATGAGTATAAATAAAGGTTTTTTTTTTTTTTTTGTTTTTTTAAAGAATTTGTAGATAGGGAATCGCATTTTTGGTATCTGGGTTCTGTATTTGTGGGGTTTTTCTTGCTGACACATGAACTGTTTGCTTTTTTGTTTGAGAGAAATTAGAGTATAATAATGTGTATAAATAAATAAACTATCAAAAAAACGGAATAAGAATTTCTGTGCATAAATGAAATGTTTGATTAATCATACATACAGATACAGTTTGATCTTTTTTTTATTGTCGTTGCAGTCTTTTCTTGCAGTTGCAGATATGAATCTGTTTGGATCAATTTGAGTACCATTTTTAACTGTTCTTATTTCAAATATGGACCGAATTTCCAAGAACAAAGATAAGGCTGGATTGATTTGTCTTATCCTTTTGTTATCGAAGAAGAAACATGATTTGTTTATTTATATATTTTTTAATGATAATAATTTTGTTTATATAAAAAAACATTCCCAGATTATCCCACAATTTTTGTTTATTGCACGATTAATCTTGTTTCAGGTTTTTGCTGCGTCTTCCTGTAAGTGTTTCTGAAATTAGATTAACCTTTTCAATCATTTGGCATTTTGCAATGTTAACCCAATATAATAATTTGAAACAGAACAATAGAATTTTAGATACAGCAAAAATTCTGCTTCCTGGGTTTTTCCTTTATTTTGCTTTGCTTTGCTCATTAATTACAATTATAAAATCCCAAACTCTAAACTAATCTGAGAAATAGTAATCTTTAAGTTGCTTTCTTCCTAAATTCTACAATGGTGCTGAGTTTTTATTAACCAGGCATTGGTAACTAATTTTCCGAATTTAAAGTTCAACGGCCATTTTAACGAGCATCTATGTGAAATATTTCAATATAATTGTAAAATTACAAAAATAGGAAGACTTTAAATAAATATCCGTCCCTAGAACAGCTATCATTAAATTGTGTATTCCATAAGTCATCATTATAACCCAACTTTTATTTATATAGTTATCATTTAAAAATTTTTACAATTTCTATTTTGCATGAATCACACTCTATTTGGAATTTTTTTTAATAAGTTCACTAAGTATAATTAAATTGTCGCTTTTAAAGTTTAATCACATGTGATTTTTGGCCTTTTGTGAACTTTATTTATACGATTACTATAACCTCCATTGTAGAGTATCGTGAAAGCGTGAAAGTGCTGAAAACCATAAAGCTAATAGGTAGGCAACAAGCTTTAGGTGAGCGGTAAAAAATCCTATGACACAAGTAAGGTGCTCAACTATAAGACAAGATTGGCAAAATTAGTTTTTTTTTTTCTAATATTTTACTGAAATTTAATCATTTAAATTTTTATTAGGAATTGATGTTTAAGCATCCATAATCAAATAAGAGATAAACTAAATCATTCGAATTGATCTGTTATAAAATGAGATGCTCGGGTTAATCTATAAGCAACCTTATTAGTAAATCGACGAAATAAAGAGATTGAAATATTTTTTATCTCTTACAAAGTTTACAATCATTCAGAATTGAAGCAAATGTTGAGAAGTTGTCATAATTGAAATAAGTAAAGTTGATCATTTGATTCAATAGTCATTCAAGACCATCAAACTCTTTGGATCCAACTCAAAGCTTTTTGAAGAGCCATAATCTCTGCAATTTGTGCTCCTAAATTGCTTGAGACTTTTCTTTGCAAAGCACTAAGAAACAAAGAGATGAAATATAGATTCAGAATCACCATAGCAAAAGGACATAAATTGAAAAGCTGTATTAGCCGACAAGAAAGAGAAGAATTAACAGCATGCCAAACCAGATTTTTAACTCTTCCATAAATCAGCAGCAGCATCACGGTCCTCCACTCCAATAACAACCATAGTTTGCCAAAATTAGTTAATTTGGCAATGATTTTTTTTTTCTTTTATTAGTGGTTAATTATTTTAATAATATGCTCAAAAATATATTTAAGGGATTAATTTTGTAAACCTAAGCTGTTATTTTTTAAAAGAAATTTTTATGTTTATTTTTTATTCATCTTTTTCATGCTAACTACCACCATATCAATTAAGCAGGGTCAAGTTATTTTTTATTGACCTTTAAAATATTAGAAAATACTAGTAATCTACATCATTAAGGAACAAGTCTATATATCAAATTAATGCTAATTTATAATTAAATTGAGTTGAGATGGAACGTAACCATTCACTTCAATTTCACTTAATATTTAGTTGGTGGAATTTATCACATGTGTGATTTCATGTTATACTATTATATTTTTGCATTGCATATCGTAGATACTCATGTTATATAGAAAAATGTCCAATCACAATAAAATCATAATTTTAGAAAGATTTTGGAGTTTTTTAAATTTTATAAGAGTTAAATGATTTAAGTTTAAACTCATAATCATTTTCAGGAATTTTAAATTTTTCGTTTTGACTTCGTCCCAAGGGCAAGTCTCTGGTCTTCAATTTTTCTTTACCCAAATTAAGTTTAATTAATTATTTTTATTTACCAAAATTATAGTTGATTAATCCAAACCAAATTTATTTGATATAAAATCAAATCAATCAAACCATGACCATG
The DNA here is from genome assembly GCA_948099555.1 of Croton setiger. NCBI lineage: Eukaryota > Viridiplantae > Streptophyta > Magnoliopsida > Malpighiales > Euphorbiaceae > Croton > Croton setiger. Next base: position 234,484 of record CANUEY010221510.1, read on the forward strand.
TTTAATTCGAGGCATCGACCCAAATTGAACTGAACGAAAATGGTTCAATTTGATTCAAAATCAAACCAACATAACCAGACCCATTTTGACCCTTAAATCTAAATATCTCATTTGTTGGTCTTCTTCGTTGAGCATTAAATAGAGAAAGAAACAAAAAAACAAAGGGAGGAGCAGAGGTTTGTTTTAGTAATCAATTACAGAGGATATAAATTTCACATTTTTTATTAATTTGAAACACATGAATTTCGCATTCCCTACCTAAGAAAACAAGCACCTGCAGAAGCTTCCATAAGCAAGACTGCACTATCTGAAGGATCCATAATTCATCGTTTTTGTATAACTAAAAGAATAAAGAATTCTATCATAAATAATAATAATAATAATAATAATAATAATAACAATATATTTGTATATTATTGATTATAGAAGTTAATGGTAGATGTATATGTTGGAGGTTAGTCTACATTAGTAGTAAAATCTTTAAAATGCATCTGTACGGATACAAATATCCAGCAAAAGGCTTTTTAAAAAAAAAAAAAATAAAAGATCCCATATTAGTTAAAATTGAACCTTAAGAATATAGCTAACCACACATTACGCACGTGTGCAAATATCCCATATGTTTTGAAATTGAACAACCCATCATAAATGTATGTGAAGGCATGTTTGCAAAAGATCCCATATGATTGGGATCCAATTCAGTTAGAAAAATCATGCAACCTTGAAAATGTAGTGATATTGGCAAATGATTTCATTCAGTTCCATTTGTATTATTGCAAATTCGTCCGGATTGGTAATTAAAAAATTAAGCTTATTAGTAGCAGTTTATACAAAATTAATTAATCCTACATTAAGAAAAATGAGTAAGAAAAGGATGAAAGCATTGAAAACCAAATGTTAATAAGAAAATGTCAAATAGAAATGAGATGATATCCATGTCATAAGCAAAGCCACATCAATTATAAAAAGTGAAATGTCATATTTGCTCTCATTCTAAAAAATTAACTAAAAATAATAAACATTCTTCAACTTCGTGCCCTCCTCTCTTCCCTCTTCTCTTCTCTCCTCCCTTCTCCTCCCTTTGGATGTAGTCACCATAACTGACCAACACCATTACCGCCACCACCACTAACACATACCACCCTTCCCTCTTCCCTTCTTTTCCCTTTGGATATGCTAACCATCCGACCACCACCATCGGCTACCGCTTCCCACCGGTTGGCCAACTACCAACCAATGCTTTCCACTGATCAGACTTCTAACTACAACCACAAAACCGTCACAGACCTAAAAAAATAGAAAACAAAAGGGAAGAGAGAGAACGCCTAAACCTCCACACCGATCATTCCCTATGTTTGTTCCTTTAAGACCGTAACCCAAGTCTTCAACCTCAATATAGATGATCTCAATACCATCAACATCGATTGCGGCTTCACATATCATGCAGAGACTAGAGAAATAAGAAGAAGAACATCTCCACACTAAAAGAGTAATATTTAATTTTTTTAAAATGTTATTTTTCAACTCTTTTTTATTTTTTATAAATATTTTAATCAAATGTTGTTTTATATTTCGATTTTAGTTTTTAAACAATAGTTCGTGAAACATTTTTAATATTATTTATATTTTTGTCAATAAGTTTTTCATTTTGTGATTGATTTGGAAAAAATATTTAACTATTTGTAATTATAAATATTATTAGATATATTTAAGTTATTTGATTTTAAATTTGGTTTTTTATAGATAGATATTTGGATGATTATTCGAATAGATCAATTTTAAACCAATTAAATTTTCACAAAATTGTCAGTAACTAATAAAAAAAATTGAACAATGACTTCAATCATAATTAAAAACATAATTTACACGTTATAACTTACTTTGTTTTTTAAAATTATTTTTTTTATGGGGTTGAGAGTCTAAATTAGTGATTAGTATTGAGTTGTGATATAATTGTATAGGATTATTTAAGATTAGTGTAAATATGATTAGTTTTGGGTTTCTTTACGTACTTTTGACTCTTTGCATTTTATGGTATCTGAGGAAAAATGCTATTTTTGATACCCTAATCCCTTTTTCTTTTCACTATCTATTCATCTTTCATCGGAGTAATAATCCATAAACCAACCAAAATACGCATGTCAAGTTGATTCCAAGTATTATAAGTATGTTTTGATTCCAAGTATTATAGGTTGATGTTACAATGTTTTATTTTAAGTTATGCATGTTTTAGTTCTTGTTTTCTATTATTTATATTAATGAAAAATATAAGCGTTTCTTTATGGCATTTAATCGAACACATATTAAGCACGATAGAAATAATATTCTTCATTAATAATCAAAAGAAGTAGTACATTACAGCCACATTATAACCATCCTTACAAATTAACTTTTGATCAACATAAAGACACCTAACCTTAAACTAAAAACTAACTACTTCCCATTACATGATAAAAAAAAAAGATAGTAAACCTCATTCTTACTTCATCAACAGAAAACACCAACATCTTCTCTATTAATATTCTATAAGCCAATTGAGCTTTTATAGCATTCAACCTTCAAATGAGGCCTTGAATAATTTGTCTCGAGCGTGAGCACATAACAGTATCAAGTCACTCTAAATAGTCATACCCGCCAATCCTCCCAACCTAAAAAATGTGATTACATATGAACATTAAAGTTACCCAATCACAAATGTGCAAACAGAGCAAACATATATTTTTATCCTTGCAGCAAAAATAACTCCTCCCATCATCCAAGAGGTTTTTATCGCGTTTTGGTCTCCCACACTTGCAGAAAGGAACTTTCATTCCATGTCCATTTTTCAATAATCACCATCAATTCACAAAATTTTGAAACTTCTAAATTTCTTCTTCAACAATTAGGTTTTTATCCCTTTCCTCAACAATAAAATGTCAACGTATGTAAGGGTAATTTAGATATAAGATTTTTTTTCCTATCTTACATGTCATATGTGTCACATGAAAGATACGTCGTCACCATGTAAAGCTTTTTTATTTGTTGCTCGAGCCATAACATTAGAGCTTCGAATAGCCTGGACTACCGCCTAGTGTTAGGCACCAGATTGCAGTCTTTTAAGAGCATCTGCAATGTTGAAAAACAAGTACACTACCTTTGAAAAAATAGAGCACACATTGTCCTTTACTCATTATATAGCACATGGATAAAGGCAAATATATTTTGACATTTGATAGATACCAAAGTGTCTTTCAGAATACTTAATGACACATTTAAGTAAATAATAAAATTTTGACATGTGATATACTAAAATTTTAATATAGTGTCTTTTTTATATTGTATATTATAATGACATTTACTAGTGGAAGACATTTGAGAATAACATGGCAAATGAATTTGACCCTATATTCATGTCATTGTATTCATATTATGAATGCTCTAAATAGTCGAGGCATTGTGAAAAAAAAAAAAAGAATGAGTACGAAGATAATAAATTTTAAAAAGTCAAGGTACTAAATTTTCAATTACCCCATATAGTATATAATGCTAGATTGAAACAATTCTATCTCATCTGCATAGAAAATAACATATCATTCTGCCTTTATCTTTCACCGTTAGATTTTTCTACATATTACTTATCTATTTCATCACCGAATATATTTTAAAATCACACAACTGCTTTACTTCTCCAATACAATTTTTTATAGCTGTAGTTTTCATTATTGCAATAATAATAAGGGAAAATTATAACTTCGTCTTTATATTTATATTTAATCTATATTTTTATTCTTATATTTTAGAAATTTATATTATTTTATTTTTTTTGCCAAAAAAAGTGATGAAAATTAACAATGTCTCATTTGAATCCTTTTTTTTTTTTTTGGTTACAAATATGATCTTACTTTTAACTAATATATTTGCTAAAAATGCTAAAAACTTGTATAATCAATGAACTAATTTTTAAGTTTTTTCAGCATATTAGTGTTGTTTCAGTCAAAACTAATGTTACATTTGTAATTAGGGTAAAGAAACGATTCACTTATTAATTTTCGTCATTGTTTTCTACTAGAAAATAATAAAATAACAGGGATAATTATTTACAAGTCTCTAAGGTTTTGCATAATATGCTCTGGGGTCCTTCGATTTTGGAAATTGTATAAATAGGTCCTTAAAATTTTCAAATTTGTACGACTAGTTCGTTACGTCCAGAATTTAAGTGACTATTAAGTTGAATTATAATGACATTGCTACCCTTACCCACAATTAATCCAAGCTGGTAGGAAAAGTAGCAGTTTGAACTTGAGCTTTGAGAAGAGAGAGACCGCGTGAGAATCATCAGAGCTTCTATTTTTGTTCGTTTTGTGAAATTCTGAAATTTCTATCTTTGTTGTTTAGTTTTAGGAATTTAGCAGTCATAATTCAAAGCAACCAACTTCATTAAACACTAGAAGGTTTATACCAGGTAAAACTCATCATTTGTTGTTCTTAGCTTCTAATTCTGATTTAGGGTACCGAAACTGATGATTAAAGGTTGTGATACGGTTTTGTTTGCAATGTGAATGTTTGTTTACGTTTTAGGGTTTTAATGTTTCATAATGTATGAAAATTAGGGATTAGGGTTGTTATTGATGTTTGATAGTTGCACTAAACTGTTTTGCTCGTTTAGTTGTAGTAATGGCTGACAGTTATACTCTGTTTTGTACCTTTGGACTGAGGTTATCACTATTGACAATGTTGACTCGGATAGATATTCGTTTTTGGATAAAATGGATGATTTTTGTAAAAGGTTTAACATAGATGAGACTGGTGTAGAGCTTGAATTTAGGGCTGGTCATTTTGAGTTGAAAAATGATACAGACTTACTTGACATGTTTGCTATGTTGCTTAGGGGTGAGGTTGAGATAATTATGACTGTGAATGTAGTTACCTTAGCTTCCCAGCCTTTATATGTAGAACCTCCTGCCATTAAAGCTCTAATGCAGCAGGAGAAAGTAGAAATTGGTAATGACACACAAGAAACTTTATTCCTAGAGTATAGTCAATGAGAGGGCATTAATGTCAATGAAGAGGGATTAATGTGCATGTAGCTGGGGTGGCAGTGTGATGAGGTTGAGGCTGAGATTGAGCTTGAACATGGGTCTTACTATGATGTTGGGCCCATGACTAGGCCTGAGCCTGATGTTGGGCTTGGAAATGAGGATGAGGCTAAGGTTGGGGTTATAGGAGGGGCTACCAATGATGTTGGGCTTAGAGATGGGGATGAGGCTGAGGTTGTAGGAGGTGTTAAACATCAGGTTGGGCTTGGAGATGGATGAGGCTGAGGTTGGGGTTGCAGAAGGGGCTGAGCCTTTTGTTGGTCATGGGAATGACCATGGTGCTGCTGTAGGTAGTAGGCAGCACATGCAAGATGAGGAGAGAAGTGGGTCATATGTGTATTCATGTGCACCCCAAAAGAGGAGCAAAATCAACAAAATGGTTAATGAAAATACCTTTGAACCACTAGGCAACACATGCATTTAGTCTCTTGTCTAAGAGTCAGCATGTAACAAACAACATGACAGAAAGTTTTAATAATTAGGTGGGAAATTTGAGAGGCATGCCAATTATTGATCTGCTTGACAAGTTTAGACAAAAGTGTATGTTCATGACCTATAGGAGATATACAAAAGCTTGGTCAATGAAAAATTTTCCATCACTAATTATGCCTTAGGAGTCATTAGTGATAATATTAAATAGTCATGCGAGTGTAGAATTACCATTAAGCAGTGAGAAATTTGAGGTTATGGAAGGTACAGAAAAATTTGCTGTCAACTTAAAGGAATGGATATGTAGTTGTGGTTGGAGGGAAATTTCTAGAATTTCATGCAAACATGGTTGTCTGACAATTAGATATAGAAGGGAGAAATTTGAGAAATATGTCCATCCCTACTTCTCCAAAAAGATAATGATCCAGGCTTATAATGACATCATCCATCCAGTTCCTCAAGTTGACCTTAAACCAGACAGTGAAGCAGATAAAATTTTGCCACCAGAAATTAAGAGGTAGCCAGGAAGACCAAGAAACGGTGATAGGAGAAGGGAAGAGGGTGAGAAAGAAAAAATTACTAAGCCTAAACTAAAAATTGGAACTGTCAAGTGCAAGGTCTGGAAAGAGAGGGGGCATAACAAAAGGCCTTGTCCACAGGCAACAAAAACTTCAGGTATTTTAAGGTTTTATGGTTCAAATGAAATGTATACTTCTTAGTGTTTTCAACTGAAGTTAGGTTGGTTTTTCTGTGTTTTCATTTGCAGCTGCAGGTTCACAAACTGCAGCAGGTTCACAAAATGCTGAAATTTAGGGGCAATTGGTCATTCTAAATAAGAGTTGCTTGATCGATCATTTGGTTTTTGTAATAGAAAACTGCTATGTAGTATTAGTCAATTGTTTTATATAGGAAACTGATGGTTGTAACAATATAATCTTCTTTTGGAATAGCATGTAAATTTGTTTATATTTAAGTATGAATGAAATTGAGTTTTCTGTCATTTTGATTTTTGTGTTGTGAGACATTTGTGGATGCATTTCTGTATGTTGCTATTTACTGGTCTCAATATTGTGTTGATAGATTTGTAGTTTTAAGCTATCTCTTGCATTCTGCCAAATTTCATAACAAAATATTATACTATTAGGTCACTCAGGTTTTAAAATATTATACGATTAGGTCTCTCTCTTTTTACTTTTTCAACTGTCAGGTCCTCTCATTTCAATTTTTTCATTTCACAGGTCCATCCTTTAATCTTCATTACACATGCAAGTCCTTTTAAAAATTAACAGGTTCTCATATTAGTTAAATATGTACATTCAGATTTCAGTTCATATGAAACCATTGAAAATGTGTTCAACTCAGATGAAAAAACCAGAAAAAAAAAAAGAACAGATTCGGGATAAATAACTGATTTTCATTCAAATAAATCATCATTACAATATCTTCCCAATTACAAAGATCAATACAATTAAAATCAACAAACATACACATAAACACATCCATATACAGATTTTCAGAAAGCTTAAATCTGTCTTAATAACTACAATCTCCATTACCATTTTCCTCCAGTCTTCTTTAATTATTTCCACCTCTATTGATAAATCACTTTCATTCTTGACTTCTCTGTAACCACCTCTCATCCACAGATTCTCACCATCAGCGCACCAACCTAGCCACGATTGACACCCATTTTCAGGACAATAGAAATACAACCTATTAGGATTTCTTGATGACTGAAAAATTCTAATTATAGTCACCTTACCATAAATGTTGCATTGTTTCTCAGGCAACTGCATGCCCTCACCCCCCTTCTGCATTTGAAAAAACTGATATTGAACATTAACTCAGAACGAGAGAGAGAGATGAAAGAGGGAAAATGAGAGAGAGATGAAAAGGGAAAATGAAGGAGAGATGAAAGAGGAAAAATTAATGCTATTGAGGTTTAATTATAACTGTTGTTGGTTCTAATATATAATAGATGTTGGTTTTATCATTTTTAAAAAATTTAATCCAAATCGTTTTAATTTTTCAATTGACTAACATCGTTTCTAAATGGAAAGACCCAGTTGTACAATTTTGAAAATTTTAAAAACCTATTTGTACAAATTCTAAAATCGAATAACTCCATAACATATTAAACAGAATATTAAAGACCTATAAATAATTATTATAAAATAATATAATTTTAAAAAATACAAAGAAATGTTTAATTCAGAACATACAGGGAAAATAGAGACACATATAATAATAATAATAATAATAATAATAATTAATAATAATAATAATACGACACTGACGGCACCAATCGACTCTCTCCTCCCACTTTCTTCGCACCTTCCTCCTCATCTTTGAATTAACACGGGCGGTTCCTCGGCTGTATCAACACGAAATCGTTGCGCTATGGCCGAAAGCCCGTCTCAGTCTCCGTCACCACCTTCGGCGTCGGCTCCGGTTTCCATTCTTGAAACCGATACGTCTCAGTACTGGTGTTACCACTGCAACAAGCGTGTCTCCGTTGAAACCCTAGCTAATCAACCGGATGTCATTTGTCTTGAGTGCAAGAATGGTTTCGTTGAATCAATCGGCGTTGCGTCTACTCCGCCCTCCGGTACTCCTCCTCTAATCTCCGACCAGGCTGATGATTCATCTTTCGGATCCCAGTTCCTTCAAATGCTTCGCATAATCGCGGAGAGCGCGCGTGCCGATGACGCTCCTCCTCCTCTCCCGCATGACTCCCAATCTGAAGAGGATTTTCTCAGGATCGAGCTGAATGGATGGGATAATGATGAAGATGAAGACGATGTCGAAGAAGAGGATGATGACGATGACGCGGAGAATATGAATGGGAACGGAAATGAAGTGAATAGAGATGATGGAGAGCACGATGTTGAGGAAGGAGAGGATCAATCCGATAACGAGAATGAGGAGAACAGAGAGGAAGAAGATGATGAAGAAGAAGATCTGAGAAGAAGGCGGCGTGACATTCTCCGTCTCAGGATCCGTGACTTCGCTACTCGGGCGAGGAGTGGTCGCAATCGGATCCTTGACTGGGCCGAGATCTTGATGGGACTGGAAGACAATTCGATTGAATTTCGCCTGGAAGTTCCAGAGACCGATAGATACATAGGCAATCCTGAGGATTATGTAGATGCCGCTGGATACGAGGCTCTGCTGCAGAACTTAGCTGAAAATGATGGTGGAAGGAGAGGGGCTCCACCTGCGGCAAAATCCGCTGTGTCGGCATTGCCAACATTTGAAATAACCTCAGAGGAACAGACTATTGTCTGCGCTATATGCAAAGATATGGTTAATGTCGGTGAAAAAGAGACCAAATTGCCTTGTGGGCATGGGTATCATGGTGATTGCATTGTTCCATGGTTAGGTTCAAGGAATTCATGCCCTGTTTGTAGATTTGAGTTGCCAACTGACGACTCGGAGTATGAGGAGGACAGGAAAAAAAAAGGGGCGGGCACTGTAGGTGGAGCTTCAGGTTCTGGCGGCGATAGTCTTGGTTCCATTTGATTGGAATTGGTATGTTCGCAAGGCACTTTGAACATTTTACTCTGTGTAGTTTAAATGGTTCATGAACCGTTGTTTGTTCATTTACTACCGTGGATTAGATAAAAGTTGGATTTCCTTCAATTTGCTTCTGAATGTAGATAATCTTTACTCATTTGGGTTTTTCTTGCTTGTTCATGTATAATCCAATTCACAATCATATATATAAAAAACTAGGAAGCATGAGCTGAACATCACAGTGAATATATAAGTGACACGCTGCTCCATTTTTATGGGTTTGATATGGTTTCGTACATTATTAGATTCCTTGTGTTAGTTTAAATGGCAATGTAAGATATCTGAATTTTCTTTTGCTTCTTATACACTAGCAGTACCTGTAGATTTTCTGTAAATTTAAGCTGTAATGGGTTAGAGACTCCATGGAATTTTATGCAGTGTCTTCTCTTGAAACCAGAGTTTCTTGCATGGGATAATTGGATTGCATTTGTGATTAAGTAGGATACCCTTGCCTTTATTTAATGAATTGCACTCTCTTCAAATCATTGTAGACTAGGAAGTGACCTGTGATTGGTTACTGATCTGTAATCATGACAACCTAACCATTAGTTAAGCTACTGGATATTCTCCAAGTCATTGCAGGCTAGACTGTGAACTGTGAATGGCAAATTGATATTTCCTAGCTTTCCCTTTTCTTTAATATTGTTTTGAGTACATATATTACTACTCGACTTTGTTTCTTGATGCAAAAACGAAGGCTTGTTAATAATTTCATTCAGTGTAATGCAAATATAATTCAGCTTGTAGTTTCTGCTGGCTTATGTGTATTTGATTATTACTATTAGCATATGGGTGATTGATTTTTCAGTCCCTGCCTTAATAATGTCTATTCTGGATGAGTTTGTTATCAATTGGGAAGCTTCTGAATGGAATCAGTTCGATTCTGTTATGGTTTTTCCTGTGATATTCTTCTGTGATTGCACTTAATAGCAAAAGGGTAATTAATAATGCAAATGGTAATTGATAACCAAACGTGGGGTTGTGATTTAGTCAATCCAGTTTTTTTAAATCACTTTTTGATTTGTTGCTTGCTTCTTCTGTGTCTTAACCATTTGGCAATGGAAATGGACTGAAGTTTGATCCAACATTTGCCTCACATCTATTCACATTGTTGTGTGTGTAATCTATTTTAGTGTTAGTCTTCTTTCAAGGGTGGCTTGATATTAACTACATTACAAATCGGAACAATGTTAACTTTGTACTAAGTACGGATGGAATGAGAATCTGATTTCTTGTTCCAATTAGCTTCTTTTCGCTTCTGAAATTTTTTTACAGATTTGTGCAAATGTTAAATGTTGCTGCTGCCCCCAGGATATGATCTTTCTCTAGCTCGTGTAACTGTCTGCCTATGTTTTTAGTCTGAACTATGTTTCTGTTACATTTTTAGTTTCTTAGATTTGAGCTGATCATGGTGTTTTCTGAAAGCACTTTGGTGCAAAAAGAATTTGATATTTCTAGTGCTGGTCTTTAAAAATAGCATAAATCTTTATCTTCATGGATTTCTTTGGCATTGCACTTGCTCCTTATGGGAACGATGAACTTACTGTGTTTTCTGTTTGGATGCGTTGATTTCTCCAATTCTGGTTATTCTTTTTGTCACCAAATGGTAGCAGTATTTTGTTTTCTTCTAGGCTTTACACCCTTCTCAATCTTTTAGCTCTTTCAATTTTTGATTGTCAGTCTGGACTATAAAAACCTGCTATACCTACACTTTTATATCTGCAGCAAGTTGGAAGAAGAGCGGGGATCACAATTCATGACATAACTGGTTTTGAATTTCGGAACAAGGTATTATGAAAACTAGTTCAAACTGTGATTTTCTACACCTTGAATCAATCATCAATCTTTGAATTTGAATCACATTCCATTCCAGTATTAGAAAAATTGGTTTTGGTCTTAATTCTTTCACCGTTTTATTAAGACGCATCAAACGACTACATAATTTCGGTAACTGTGGTTTCATCGAGTGGCAAAGTTATGTTTGTCTTTGTGATAAAGCAAATTAATAAATTGTTCTTAATAATTTTATAGTAAAGACTCTTTGTGATAAAGCAAATCAAATTGTCCTCAATATTTTTGTAGTTAAGAGCTAATGCAAAATTAATTTGACTTTTTAGTTTATATTTAATAAGCTAATAGAAAATTTTATTTAACTTTCTAGTTTATAATTAACACGCTGATATAATCATTGATAATTTTACTTTTTTTTTTAATTTTTCTATGTAAATCTAAGAACAAGTTTAGAAAACAAATCGAGCGGAGGATCTATTTTCAGCTTTAGAAGTTCTCGCTCAAGAAAAAGGACGCCGTTTAACAGTTGTTAAACGGGCCAGCTTAATCGCGCTAGGAGGAGGAAGTAAAGAAAAAAAATATAAATATTCTAAAAAAAAATCTTAGGAAGGGCACAATAGTCAGTTTGGTATTATTTCCGCTATAACATAAAAACGTTGTCGTAACAATTATCTCCTCGTTCGTTAACAAAAACCCTTTCTGAGTCCTACACAAAAACCCTTCTACCACAGCGCGTTAAAGAAGCGCCCTATTTGCTTCGTTCATTCACTTCCATGGCTAAAAGCTTCGTATTCGAGCCTCCTAGCGATGAGGAGTCTGAATTACCGCATGCTGAAGAAGAAGAAGAAGAAGATGACGATGATAATGACCAAGATGAAGAATTAGAAGCGGAAGGAGAAGAAGAAGAAGACGACAAAGCAGAGAAGAAGCCTTCAAATCGGCGTACTCAGTCACCGTGGGACTTCGCTTCTTACTCTGAATCAGTCGCGGACGAACACGCTCGTAGAAGCACCACCTCCATAGATTACAAGATCTCTAAAGCCGTCCAAAACCGTTCCGTCCCTGTTGCGGCTGGTGACGATGACGCCGCCACTGCTGCCTCCGATTCAGAAAGTGATAGACAAGTACGTAAGCTCTCTCATTATACTAAGTACACTACAGCTTTTACAATTCCTATCCTCATAATACAAATTAATTATTTGTGTCCAGGAAGATTATAGATCAGAAGAGGATGACGATGCGCCTAGTAATAATACTAGAGATAACCAGTCATTTTTTGCACCATCAGATGGAGCTTCATTCCATGCTAATTCTTTCATTGAGCTCAATCTATCTCGCCCTTTGCTTCGTGCTTGTGAAGCGTTAGGATATTCTAAGCCTACTCCAATCCAGGTTTCTATTCTATTTCCAATTTCACTTTCTTAGGCAACCTTTTTTCGTTTCCTGCTTCGATTACTAAATGAACTTTTTGGATTTTGTGCAGGCGGCTTGTATACCACTAGCACTTACAGGGCGTGATATTTGTGGTAGTGCTATTACTGGTTCTGGAAAGGTACGTAGCTTTTATAGTTAAATTACAGCTTCAATCGCTCCATTTGGATTGCTAGTAATGCTTATATTTTCTATGTTTCTTCTTTGATCTTGTAGACGGCTGCCTTTGCATTGCCTACTTTGGAGAGATTACTTTACCGCCCAAAACGTGTTCAAGCAATACGGGTTCTCATTCTTACTCCAACCAGGGAGTTGGCGGTCCAGTGAGCTTTCTATTCCTTATTGTGTATACAGCATACTTTCATGTATTACTAGATTTCTGCAGATTTCAAGTCTAACTTGATTTCCTGGGAAAGATAGAGTTTTGAGAATATAACCATCCTAGAAGATCTGACCTACCATATTTATACATATATATTTATTGCAGGGTTCACAGTATGATTGAAAAACTTGCGCAGTTTACTGATATAAGATGCTGCTTGATTGTTGGCGGTCTTCCTACCAAGGTCAGCTCATTAATTTAATCTGCTCATTTACCTATCTCATGATATGTTCTTGAATGCATATTGAAATTTATCTAGCCTTTAGCAATCTCCTTTAAATCCCCCCCTCCCAATAAAAACCCGATCTTGAGTCTACTTTTACTGTTTCACTATTAAAACTTAGGGTTTAGGGTTCAGGGATGCCATCTACCAGATTTTTTATTCTTGTGTGTGCGCTTGTCAAAGAATATAGCATGACAAACTTTGATTCTAGGTTCAAGAATCTGCCTTGAGATCAATGCCGGATATAGTTGTGGCAACCCCAGGTAGAATGATAGATCATTTGCGCAACTCTATGTCTGTGGATTTGGATGATCTTGCAGTTCTAATCCTTGATGAAGCTGACCGCCTTCTGGAGCTTGGATTTAGTGCTGAAATTCATGAATTGGTATTCTTCACCTTTTATTATTTTACCATTGTTTATGACAGTTGAAATTGTAAACTTTAGATAGCTACTTTGGAAGTGTGGTTTCCTTGGAAAATTTCATACTATCAATTACTTTTCAATTTTATAATTCGTAATCTCATTACTGGCCCTATATATTCCTTTAGGAAATTGAATTCTTTTGACAGAAATTTTAGATATTCTCGATTCTCAAACATAAGATGTGTCCTGTCCCATGCAATTTCTTCTTTAATTTTTAATACATTAGCTCTGTCCTATCCACTTGACAACATTGAATGCACCTCAAGAAATGTACAAGTTTTGAGTGCCTTGGTTCTCTAATCTATTTTATTAGAACATTGCCCCTGGAGTTACACAATTTTTTCTCCTTATAGGTAATGGATTCAGACAAACTAAAATGCTTTTTTGTTGCCTGTTTTATGAGAACTAATGTCTAGGTCATATTGGCTAGCTGAGTAAATGTAGAACAATTGTTTAATTATTTGCTTCTGCATTTCAATTAACAAGTTCTCCCAAACTTCCTTGCAAGTGGAGTACATCATTACCAATTCAATATTTTTTAAGAAGTTCCTGATTTAATGGCAGGTTCGTCTATGCCCCAAAAGAAGGCAGACCATGCTTTTCTCAGCTACCATGACTGAAGAAATTAATGAACTTATAAAACTTTCTCTAAACAAACCACTGCGTCTCTCAGCTGATCCATCTGCAAAACGACCCGCAACATTGACTGAGGAGTAAGTCATCTGATGCCACTCCCCTTTTATGATTCTTTTCTTCTTTCTTTTCCTGTTACAATGAAGTTTGGTGAATAGTATCATGTCATCCTGCTATTTTTGAGAACCATTTAGGATATGATGCATTTTTTATACTTAATTTGTTGTATAAACATCATTTTTTAAGAGTTAGTCCCTCTCTTAAATTCTAATCTAAGGATTTATGCTTTTCAACTTTAGGGTGGTTAGGTTACGCAGAACACGTGAAGCGAACCAGGAGGCTGTTCTCCTTGCATTGTGCTCAAAAACTTTTACGTCTAAAGTGATCATATTCAGGTAAGTGTTGCTTATTATGGCTAAAGTGTTTCTTTTTTAATTCACTGTGGCTTCTGAATAAAAATGTACCTATGTGAATCATCCTGCTTTTAGAACTATTCCATCTGAATTAGTCTATTTTCCTAGTTGTTTTAATACAATGAGTTAAATACATTGTGTTTCTTGGAGTGGAAAATATTAAAATAAAACGAGTCATTATCTTATGGAATTGAGAACTAAGTTGAAGTGGCGCTAATAACATTCTCAAGTTAAAGCTCTGTGCAATTCAGAAACACATTTAGTTTAAATAGGCACGTCAAAATTCATAATTTAGATTTTGAGTTTATGTTATAGCACCAGAATTTATTGTTTTTCTCGTGTGGTGACCAATTTGAATGTTCTTTGGCAGTGGTACTAAGCTAGCTGCACATAGATTGAAGATTTTGTTTGGATTAGCTGGCTTTAAAGCAGCTGAGCTTCATGGAAATCTTACACAAGTCCAGCGCCTTGATGTGAGTTGATTACTTTGAAAGTCTGTATTGCGTTTGTGTGGGTTTCATCTCAGAATTAGTTAAAAATTGTTACCCTATACTGTGGTTTCCCTTATGTTCGATAGAGCTCTACCTTGCTATTTTATTATGATTCTTATTTATCTTTAAAAATCTGACTGATAGTCTCCTGTTATAGGCTTTGGAACTTTTCAGGAAGCAGGAAGTTGATTTTTTGATTGCTACTGATGTAGCTGCTCGTGTAAGTGCAGATACCATGTTTTAATGTTCTTAAATTTTCCTTGCTCTTCCATACTTAATTAATTATTGATATTTTGCTTGTTCGTATAGTATGCACATTGCTTCCTTGATGACTATGCTTTTATTTTTTCTAACTTCTAAACTTTTTTATTAATTTTATTTTTGCCTTAATGCATAGTTCTTTATGATCAATACCACTTAAGTCTATGATGCTTCTTTTTGGTTGTCTCTAGAATTTGAAGTATCAAAATTTTGTGACATATTCTTATTGCCTTTTCTAGGGACTTGACATTATTGGAGTTCAAACAGTAATTAATTTTGCATGCCCTCGTGACTTGACAAGGTAACTTTGGTGTTTTTTTACTGCTAGATTATCTTAATAATGCCTTTTCTTTCTTTTGGCTCCTGATTAGAAACTTTCTTCATTTTTTATATTACAATATGTACTATTCATTCTACCACACCCTATCTCATCTGTTTCTCTATACAGCTATGTGCATAGAGTGGGTCGTACTGCAAGAGCGGGTAGAGAAGGTTACGCTGTTACATTTGTGTCAGATAATGATCGTGCTCTCTTAAAAGCCATTGTGAGCCATGTTCTTGTGCTTTTGTTTTTAAGAAAGAAAGATCACTGTATTTGTTGCATATTAGATAAAGAGTTGCAAATCTAGGAATACAGCTCATCCTAGTTACTTTTTCTTCTCAAGTTAGGAATGCAATTTATGCTTTATTTATTATATGGATGCTAAGTCTGATTTTAGCATGATAGAGAAAGTTTCTCTTCTTTATATGTTCTGATTTTAGCATGATAGAGAAAGTTTCTCTTCTTTATATGTTCATATAATCGATTTTGATTCTGATTACCTAGGCTAGTTGGCCATTTGTGAAGTTTAGCTTGAATTACTTGAACAAATTACAGCCTTTTGCTTTAGCTTACGGACTTTTTTTCTCTGAAGCCTGTTAACCTTATATATCTTAATAATTAGATGCATATCCAACTTAAGAAATTAACTAAAGCAATAATTAAACTAGAGTCTATAGAGTTCAGTACAAAATTAGTTAAAGATGAATATTCCTAGTTTTCTTTTCTTAATTTGCACCTCCAATGGAGCTGGGATATGACTCATCAAGAGGCTCTGCTTGTCAATGTGATAGGCTAAGAGAGTTGGTACAAAGTTAAAAAGCCGTATTGTTGCCGAGCAATCAATTGCTAAATGGTCTCAGATGATTGAGCAAATGGAAGATCAAGTTGCTGAAATTATTCAAGAAGAGAGGTTAGATTGAGCTTTATTTTCAAAAGTTTGGATACCAAATATCAGTGTTCAAATACTATAGATGTTGAATTGCTACAGGGAGGAGATAGCTCTGAGAAAAGCTGAAATGGAAGCAACAAAGGTACTAACTCATGCTCTGTCTAGACTCCTTTCTTATTGTTTTCATTTTGTGCCTTCGAAATATGCTGCACTTACTCATTTGTGAAGGATCATTGTTGTATGCTTATCTCTTCTGAGCCATAAACATGAGTCTATTCTATTCTGCAGGCAGAAAATATGATTGCACACAGGGATGAAATATATTCCCGCCCAAAAAGAACATGGTTTGTAACGGAAAAAGAGAAGAAGCTTGTAGCAAAAGCTGCGAAGGTAATTTATATATCATTTTTTTAGGGTTTATATCGAGTTTTCTGGCATTAGCAATCTCGTATGTGCATAATATTAGCATTGAAAGTGGGTTTATGATTCTTCAGCCATCCAAAAGGAAAGTGTTCTTTTCAGTGGTATTAGCTAATGAAGTTTACATTCTTGTGGATAATCATTTTCATGAGTACCTCAAAGGTTAAGTGCTATTTTCCGGTGGTCATCTCTACTTCTATTGATGGAAGAAATTTTGAGGAGACGTTTCATGCTAGAGGAGGCATGTTTCTGAGAGAATATGTTAGTTTGTCATTAATGTTATTACAGGGTGTCTCCTTTGTGTCAAATATTATTTTGTGAATTACCATGGATATGAGCAAGCAGTGATGGATGAAACTTAGGAACTCAATGACCTTAGTCATGTGCTTGACACCTGCTGTCTTAATTTTTTTTTTTGGAAAAATGCATCTTAAAAACTTTTTAACTCTGTCATTTGTGTATGATATTGAGTTCTCACCAACTAATCACATGGTGCTTGTAATTCATGTGTTAGGAATGTAAAGACAAAGAAAAAGGTTCTAGGAATGAGGTCTTGAGTGCTGAGCAGGCTGAAGAGCTTAAACTGAAGGAAAAAAGGAAGCGAGAGCGTGAGGTATTTTTTTTTTTCCAGTAGTTCATTTTACTACTTTTTTTAATGGAACTTTTCAAGAATATGTGTGATATGTAATGTTGTTGCACAGAAAAATTTGCCCAGGAAGAAACGCCGAAAATTGCAAGCAGCCAGGGAGATGTTGGAGGATGAAGATCAAATTGGCAATTCAAAAGTATGTCACAACTCTTCTTCTGTGTGCATAGTTTTATGTATGTGATGTGGTTCTGTTACATCATTATTTTTTTTTTCTTCCAGAATCCAGATAAATAGACTGTAAAAATTACATGATAGACTTGTCTTATCTGACTAAAAAGTAATATTGCAGTTTCGTGTGCACATATGCATTCTTTGCAGTTTACATATATCCTTGAAGCTTAAAATGTGATGCAGCAAGATAAGCGTTGAAACAAAGATTATGTATTAATAATTCTTAACCAGCTTCTATGACAGAAACTTGATACATTGAATAAAAGATAACAAAGTTTGATGATCTAAAATCAAGAAACTTAGGGTTATTTATAGCCATCAAATCCTAACATAATAGGAATCCGAAATTAAGTAAGAATCATAATTAAAACCTAAAAAACTCCTAAATAAAATCTAAATATAAAATCCTTATCAAATTAGGGAAAGGAATCTAATCCTTATGAAACTAGTAAAAGAAAATAACTCTTAGCTATGGAATTAATCCTTATGAAACTAGGAAAAGGAATTAACCCTTTGGTGGCACATGCTGCACATCAAAATGCTAGAACCAGCATTTTTCAATGCTTTAAGGTTTTCACATGATACTTGAAACACTGCAGGTTGGTGGGAAAGGTAAAGAAGATAAGGCTGGAATGTCACTGGTTGACCTGGGCTACCGACGAGCAAAAGCAGTGAAGGCTGTAAAGAGGGCAGTTGATGCTGGCAAGATCGTGAAGAAGGCTGACAAGAAATCAAAGCATTCTTCCCAAAGAACTCACTCGAGGAAAGAAGAAATGCAAGATCTATTCCAAAGTGACATGAATGAGAAAAAGCAAAAGAGAAGCAGCGGTGGAATGAGAAACAAAAAGCCCAAGAATTCGTTTAAGAGCAAGTCACGGTATGAAATCAACCTACTATTTCTCCCATTTCAAATGCTATTGAATTGATATTCCAATGCATTATTAAACATATATTTAGTTAGCTTTGATAGTCCCTGTTGTTAAGCTTAGTCCAGACTTCCAGACATGAAATACAGGGTCTATTGAGCAAAGGTTACATTCAAAGGTTTGTTTATTTGCTTGCCGCCGCCTTTTCTAATCACTTAGAGTCATTAGAATGTGTCTGTTCTGGGTAACATGAGCAAAAAAGTCTAGGTGGTTGTTAGTCGTTACCCTCAACTTGCTGAACATGCTTTCGGCAGAGCTCTCTACTACAATATTTAGGAGATCCTTGTCTTTCTCATTCTAAATTTCTTTCATCCTTATCGAAACTGTCAATGTTGGGGAATGAGATATTTACCGTGTGTAATTTTCTTATCAGGTACAAGCGAAGATAGTTTTGGCGAGAGCCTTCATACGGTAGCAGTTGCTCTACCTCAATTTTGTCGTGGAAGGTCCAAAACATAAAAATATCATGTGTCATGAAAAAGGCACTTGAGAGGGAAAGGGAAAAAGGCATTTGCTGTACGGAAACGCATGATGCTACCTACTTATCAAAGACGCCACAATTTGTGGTAGATGAAGGGGTAGATTGTCATCAAATTAATACATGATGTATTCTTATAAGAACCACCAGTTTCTTATTTATAAATTGTATTGTTAGAGATGCCAGATTTTGACAGGTAATCAGTTGTGCTAATCTAATTTGAAAAGGAAACAAAAGAAACACATAATTATACCGTAATCATGTTTGATCTCCAAACCTATACCGACATCTCACCCTCCTTAAGTTATGACACAGTTGTTTAAAAAATGTGAATTCACCTAATTTCTTTAAAATTACTCCTCCGTATCATAAAACATATCTCATTGTAGTATTTAATAAAAAAAATAAATGTGTATGTTTGAAGGATGGAATGTATATTGGTTGGGAATTTACCTTGCAACAGGCGTCCATCTTAGCTTCTTGGGACGTAAAATTTTGGTGAGAGTGGTCAATACTATACTTTTTGTTTTGTCCGCCGATTTGTTGTGAAAATCCCCCTCGACATTACCTAAAGCTACATTCTTTTTAAGCTCATTTGATTGGCAATTTATACAAAAAACAACTGTTGGAGTTTTGAATTTAATTATCTCAAAGAACTTTATTACAAGAGCGACAAAAAAGCTAAACAAACTGAAGTGGCATTTAGATTCTTTAAATTTCTGTGCTATATAAGAAAAAGAAGGTTACAGCTACTTGTACCAAACTTCTATGTCTGCAATGACCTATTGAACACAGAAATAAAAAAGAAAAAACTAAAAACAAACGAAGAAGCCTACAATTTTCTTTTTCTTCTGCAATTAATCTCATGAATTATATTACACTGATAATTTCCCACCTTTATTCAGTTCTAAATTTCTCCTCACTGAAGCCAATGGGCTCGTAATTGCATTCTCTTTTAAAATTTACCTTTGCAAACCTTGCACTTCATTTTATGAATAACGCTATACCAAATGAGCAGCAGGAGAACATGTCCTATCTCCATGGAGGTTGTTGATGTTTATAAGGCAATGAGTAAGGTTCCCAACCACTATCTGGTTCCCTCCTTTTCCCGCCAATCACAGAGTTTGAAGAGGGTTGCATTTGCACATTTCCCCTCAAATGCTCCTCCATAGACCTGCTGCTTTGATTAGGCATGAAAAGCTGCCTCAAAGCCCCACCACCACTACCTGCTTCAAATGCAAAGCCAGAATTTAGATCTAAGCTTGGAGGCCGTGATGACCCTGCACCATTTAAATTCATTGGTGAACCAGACATGCTCATTATGAACGACGGCTGAGAGTAAGCAGGAACAGCTGAAGCAGCACCTAGAATTTGCGGCACCACTGGTGTTCTTGTATCCATGTAAGGGATTGAAGCACCAGGTCCATAAACAGCAGACGAAAAGGATATAGTTGGTGTTGTTGTCATTCCATTGTATCCAAAAATTGGGGAATGTGTGTACGGAACAGTTGGAATCCCCAGAACCCCTCCTATTCTAGCGACATTGGCATCCATTGCAGAGTCTAGAGGCTTCCCATTTGGCAAAGATGGATTTAGAGGAATAAAATCCTTTCTGTTTGCTTCCATTCTGCTACCCACTTCAACTCTTGTACCCATAATAGAAATAATAGGATCAACTGACTTCGAAACTCCAAAAGCACTTGCATTTCGGCTGCCTAGATGCAGCCCTTGCTCTAAAGATTCATTTTGAAAAACAGGCTGGTTGTTCAAATCAAAATTCCTAAATGATGGTTGCATAGATGATGATGAAGATGCAGGAGATGGGCTCCGATGGCCATTCCGGGGATAAAAAAGCTGTCCGTCAATCCTCAAACTTGATGGTGGAGCATCACCATCATCGCTGATACGATTTAAATCCAGGTTGGGCCTCTCGGATCTTCTTGGACCCACTTCTAGAGAAGATTCCCCAGATTGTAGGCCAGATGAGATAGGGATTGGTCTCCCTGAAATCAAGTCCATAATTTTCTCATCTCCGTCCTCAGCTACATTGAGATCAATGTCAAGGCTATCCTGTCTCTGTTTAGAACCACTGCTGGATACCCCTGTCTCAAGAATCTTGTCACCATCAGATGTCTTGCGTGGAGATGCTGGTCGAAAAGCACTGGTAGCTGCAGACCCCTTCCAACCTAGAATGCCCTCAAACTGCAAAGGTGCTGAAGGAGATCCAGATGCTGCTGCAGGCCTTGATGCTGAAACAACTGAAACCGGAGCAGAGATGGGATTCATTGAGCGATCCATATCATCACAACACACTTCTTGATTCAGATCAAAGTCGCATAAGCTTTTTTCTGTATTAGATTCTGGTTCTGGAGCCACTTCAGTGACCTGTGAGGACTCCAACTCATGTGTCCCATTTTCTGCTTCAGTATCCATGTTGTTAGAACTAACTAAGTGCCCTTCTTCCACAGAGTTTGCCAAAGCGGATTGGCTTTGTCCAGCTGGAATGTCATCTTGAGGGACCTCTGTTTGTTGTTCCTGATTTCCATCTATAGATTCTGGAGTACCTGGTTGAATAATACCATCATCCATTACTTTATCTGAAGCAGAGCTGCAAGAAGGTTCTCTGTAATCTATCACCTCTCTCTCCACTTCTTGTGCAACCTGTCGAGCAATTCCAAGGGCATCTACCATTCCAAATTCAAGGTCAATATCAGTGGTCCCCCTATCACCTGGATCTGGACTCTGGACAGGTTTAGATAAATGAGACTCATATCTTAAGTCTTCGGCTCCATCACTGCTATGGTCTTGAGCATCATCTACAACTTCAGTATCGACCATCCGTGAAAAGGGAGTACCTGTTTCTTCAGTTTTCTCCAATTTCTGCTCATTGTCAGACGATTCCTGCTGTGTGTCATGTGATAGATTCTCTTTAGACATTGACAACAAAACCTCTGTGTTTGAATGATTTACAAACCCCATACCATCAGCCCCAGTTTTTGGTGGAGATAGAGATTTTCCTACGTTACCAAATGCAGTAACATTAGGATCTAAACTCTCTTTGGCATCAGCACTGTTTTGCCGTTCAGGTTCAGTTGGAATTTCTTTACCACTGGCAGCATCTGCACTCAATGAACTAGCTCCAGCCTCCACCTCACTAGAAGGAGCAGCTACCAAACTCGAGTTCTCTGAAAAACTGCTTAGCTTCTTTGAAGCATCCAACTCTAGTTCGGCACTTTGACCCTTGGGAATAGCAGAACTATTAGTCTCAGTCAAAGCATTTCCTTCAACAGGACTCGTTGAGGACTTTTCTCTCAAATGACCCTCCTGAACAGAATTTGACAGGACAGATGTGGTAACCAGATCCAACACTCTATCCTCCATGTTTCTATCAGTATGAATCTGTACAATTTCAGTGTCTTCTGATTGAAGGCAATTTAAGTTTGATTGCAAATGTCCATCCTGGGCAAGTTCAATATTTTTTACTTCATCATTTCTTCCTGAAGAAGAAACATCTACAGAATTACATTCCGCTCTATTACTTTCACTGGTCATCACATTGGAATCACGAACTGCCCCCATTCTCGGCACATCATTATGAATTGAATCACTACTTCTGCCTTGCTTCCAACTATCAAACAATGATCTTGCTCTATCCTTAACACGAGAACTACTGTGGTCAAGAAGATTATTGACAGTAATCCAGATCCCAGAAGAAATGGACCTTTCCTTGTCTATCTGCAACTTTTCCAGTGCTCTTAACAGTGCAGTAATTGATTCTTCTATGAAACCATCAACTGTGTCATTACCAAACTTCTGGGCATCCTTTAACCATCTATCAATAAAGCAGAGTCCATCTAGTTGAATAAAAAGTTCGAGACAGTCTTTATTATCGGTAGCAGCGATAGTGCTAGCAACTGCAGCCCATTGCCTGGTTGCATCGCTGATATTTTTTACCATACAATCTTTCTCCTTCTGCATTACTGCAACCAGTTCATGCACTCGAGAAGGGGCTGTGAGCCCATCTTTCATCTCAGTAAGGGTAAAGAAATCTTCAAGTGTCATAGTGCTTCACATTCCACACCTCCAATTATTAAATAAGTCCTTGCAGTATGGAGATAATTTTACTTGCATCGAGAACATTTAACTTAGGATACAGTTAATAAGAATAACCTGCAGGAGAGATAAAAAAAAAAAAAACTTCTAAGCAAAAAGCAACAGACTATATACAGTAGCTAAACATTACCAATAATTCAGATCATGCGAGAAACAAGCTAAGAACAATAGAAAACAAATTTAAGCGATAATTGATCACTCATCACTCAATTATCAAAAGAGATCTCACAAACTGTGTGACCCTGTCACATCTTTACTCAAATTATACCAATGATAAAGTTGTAAGGATAACAACTATGCCATTGAAAGACAGCAAGCATACAAAAGGGTAAAACCAGTAGTAAAGATAATAAAGCAAAGTGATCATATCATTTGCAAACTTGATTCACGTGACAATATTTCCCAGAGATATACAAACAAAAATGTAGACAAAAAGTTTGATATAAAGTTAAACCACCACGACAGCCTGTAAAAAATGAGCCCAAAATTCAACGAACATTAAACAAGTTGATATACTATTAGAATGTCACGTTAAATGATTATCAAATGCACTGACATGTCCAGAATTTGCTAAGTTTAGTAATAAGAACCTTATTATGTCATAAATAGAAGCTAGCAAATCTTTAAATAACTAAGCAACCAGCTAGTGGAAGCAATCTAGACCGTGCACATTACTCCCACTTGTATGACAATACCAGCTAACGGAAGCAGGTGCTCTTCAATAACAAACGACCCGCAGAGGACAAAAGTGGAGTCTGAAGCAGCTCTTGTAAACTCTTTAGTTAAAATTTAAGACATGTTGCAGATTTCTTGCCCATCAACGAAAATGATGTAAAATAGATCATGCATTTAATGGATCAACCTTGATGTAAAAAATGAAAACCACACACTGACATGCAGATTTTTGTTACATGTTAGTCTAACCAATGTACCATTTAAATACTGCTATAGAACGTCGCCAATCAGGCTGAAAAACAATTATTGTTAACTTAATACAGGGAATCCCAGTGAATCATGTCATTTAAGCCTTTAAACTTTATCTTTTTTAACACCAATTTGGTTTTAATATTTAGGTCCTTCAACACTTTTTTTTTTTTTTTTGCCAAATTACCAATCCATCTGCACATTGCTGTCCAAACGATAAAAGAATATTTTTTGCTGGAGTTGAAAAAAATTATTGACAAATTAAGCACAACCTCATTCATTAGGTTTTAATCAACATCTATCCAACTCAAAACACTAATGAATTTTCGAGTTTCACAAATTATAAACATTTAATTAGTTCAATTTGTGCATCTCAAATTAATTGTTTTCATAACAGAAATTATTGGGTCATGCAACACTAGAAGATTCTGTATGTCTCGTTTAAAGCTTTGATAGTGTTGAGTATTGCAGTGTTGCTCTAAAAAACTAAAGAAAAGGCCTGCACATCTTCTTTGGAGAAGCTAAAAGCAACTACAAGATCAAACATATTAACCGGGAAAACCCAACAAAGAACATTCAGATTCAATTGCTAGCAGAAGAACATTCAGATTCAAAACCCAACAAAAATACCAGATGTTCAGTTGAAATTTGAACTAACTTGTAACTTCTGCAGCAAATTCTATTAATCATTAGAGGTATGTGAGTGCCATCTCTGTGGCAATCATCTTCTTTTGATCCTTAAATCAGATATAACATAATTGTTTGACATAACTGGCAAAACAGGTGCAAAGATATTTAAATCATGGCTTGATATTTCATAATTATTCTACTAGAATCCACAAGCAAGATTCCATATAATCAAAAATATCTAGCTGGACTGACCACCTATGACATGCTTCACATTAAAATAATGAATGGAGTGAACACCTAAACTAATAGGTAAACTCCTAATACGAAACTGATAAAGCATATGACTAAGGCATTCATCAATGGACAAACTTGAGGGAAAACACTGCATGTTTCTCATTATGTTCAAAAAAAAACAGATTTTAAAACTCTCCACCATTGCATATAAATAAGTTACAATTCTATATATTGAAATCACTCTTAAGACGAGTTCAATGTGAACAATAATGATTCAAGATCTTCATAAATGTAGATATTCCACAAATAAAGGATGTTATCATCTAAAGCTAACGAAGAAGTGTTAGAATTACCAGAAACATGAATCACAGGTTGCACAACAGCAAAAATCCAAAGAAAGAAACCTTCTGTTGATAGGTTTCAGCAAGTAAATAGGGATTCAATCTTCAAGCTGCACAGAATACTTGCAATTAGGGAAAATTACAATAAAATCAAACCTGAAATCTGAACTAAACAGAAAATACAGAACCGTAAACAAATTGCAATTTATGCCACCCGAAATTCTCCCAAAAACACTTGATAAGACGACACTACAACAACAGCAAATGAAATTACCATGAGCAGAGAAGAACGAACCCTAGAAAACCAAAAAAACTCAGAAGAAAATAAAACCAGAGAAAACCCTAGCTTCAAGGATATATATTGAAAGTCCGGTGTAATCTTAACGCGATTCCAGAACTGAATTTAGATTATGGCAATTAATGTAGGAAGATACGCAATTAAACGACACTAAAACATCGAAAATGGAAACAAACTAATTACGGAATAAATCAAAATGGAAAGAACAGTAATTGCAAACGTACCAACGACTTTACCTTCTCCAATTAAATACAGTGGAAATCAAATGGAAACCCTAACAAACAAGCAAGCAAACAGAGGAGGAAACAGGAAACTTGCACTCTTTTGATGATTGGTTTTTCTCTTTCTAGAAAAACTTTCTCACTCTAGAAATCAAAATTCCCTCTCTTTCAGTAAATCGAATTTCCAGTTTTCTCTCTCTAAAAAAAACTTCGTTTTCTTCTGCTCGTTCTTTTCTCTCTCTCTCTCTCTCACTTCACAAAACCCTCGCTTTGTTCTCTGAGAAGCCTTTTTTTGGAACCAGAGAGAGAAAGCAACGTTTCTTCTTTGTGCAAATTTTATTTTTATTTTATTTTCTTTTTTTCTACCAATTTGAAATTTTTATATATTTTCCAATTTCTGGTCGGTTTTCGTTCAGAATTGGGTAAAATGCAACACACAGCACGTGACACGCGTGCGAAAGTCGTTGGCTTCGCTGAATGAAGCCGGCTCATGAGAGACCTGTTTGTCCGGTCAATCGGTAGCAATGGATGGATAATATCTATTTTAGGGAATATTACTATAAGGTCCCCTAGTTTAATCGATTAAACGATTTCGTCCCTTTTACTTGGAAAATGAAATTTAGGCATCCATTATTTTAAAAAGTTAAGTTTAATAAACCTATATAAGTTGTTTTTCAGTAATTATATAATAAATATGATTTGGTTTGTTTTATGAGCTCTCAAAAAGTTAAATTATTTGATAAAATATAATATAAAAATACATTAAATATCCGTAGAATAAATATTTTTATATATACAAATAAGGATAATAAATTATCTACAATTCTATACTATTATAAATGAGAGAATGAGGAGAAACATTTTCATCTAAAATAACCCTATTAAGATTTTTAATTTACTTTCTTTACAAATAAATAAATTAATTAGATTATTTTTTTTAATTTTAAATTTGATTGGTTATATTTTAAATTAGAGAACATTTTTCTAACTAAGAACTGAAATTATTATTTATTATTTGAAATTAAATAATAAAAACTATATCATCATTATTATTTATGTATAATAAATTATTAATATTTAATAGTAATGATAAAATTTTATTTATAATAAAATTTTCTAATATGCGGTGATTTAATATTTCCTTATGTGCTTGAATAATAATAATAATAATAATAATAATAATAATAATAATAATAATAATAATAATAATAATAATAATAATAATAATATAGACTATTCGTAGTTCACAAATTTGAGAATAATAAAATATGTAAATAAAGACTAATACAATTAAAAATGTGCATTTACTTTAGTTTAAAATGAAAAGTTACTTATTTTAATTCTAATTCAAAATAAGAAATTACTTTCTTTGTGAGAATAAAGTTTTCTTTATTTCTAAACTTGATATTCTAGTTTCTGCTCCTACATTATCAATTATGGGCAGATAAGAGTGGTTTATGTCTTGGGGTCAAAGGTTTATATTTTATCATTTTATTATACTAATATTTTATTAGATTTTCTTTTAAAAAAAAATATGAGAATGTTTGTTAGTATGTACAATAAAATCAAATAAGGGTGAGACTACTAAAATTAATTTTCAAATTAGAGGATTAAGTTATCTAATTTGATGAATTAGAGGACTTTATAGCAGTATTCTCTTATTAATAATCAATAATAATACTATTATGAAAAGGAAAAAAAAAACATATATTTTTTTTGAAATAGAAAAAATAAATTAAAAAAAGAGGAAAAGTGTCAATTTCGGGTATGTTCTGAATGTGGGTCTTTTTATAATGAGTTTTGCTGAAAGGAGATAGACGTAGTCCAAGCTGAAAAAGATAGGAGCACGTCATTTTCCATGGCTCCATGCCTCCCCTCTTCAAATGTCACGTGAGATTTACACGTGTGGTTATAGAAGAAGAAAAAATAATAGTTTTTTTTTTCATTTTCGTAAAAATAAATCATTCACACGTTTATTTCCTTTTTTTCACGATATAATTATGATCAAAACCTTAATAGAATGACTACATGTTCAGCCAAAGTACGTTTATGATTATTTTTTTAAAAATTTAAATTTCGTTTATGAGTTATAATAATTTAAACTCCTAGAATGTGTTGCTTTGCGAATATTTATTGTAGAATGAATATTTTAATTTTTCCAATTAATTTTACTCGAATTATTAATATTTGTAGTTTAAAATATTATTTAGGATTTAATAAAAGGTGATCTACAATTTTTAATTCATCAAATTAGATTAATTCTACTTTTTATAAGCCAGTCAATGTAGTTTGGATGAAATTTTTTTTTTTATAAATTAAAATAGAAACAAAAAGACAATGATACATTAATTAGTATGAAGAATTAAGGGATAAAGGAGTAGATTGAAAATTAATATTTGCTAGCAAGTTCATTCAATGGGCCAAGAACACTGAATTTCTTCTTTACACTATCTTAAATTATATATAAATATATATAAAGGAGATTTGTATTGCATGTGCATGTGATCCAAAGCTAATTAAAGACTGCAAAATTTACAGTGAAAAAAAAAATAAAAATAAGCCCTGAAAGAATTCTTCCTTGACTTTTGAAGTTGTTCCTTTTCACGTGGTAAGCTTACATATGTGCAATACAATTTGAATATGTATTAGTGATATATATATAGATATATAGATATATATATATATAGATATATTATTAATTTGATAACATATAATTAAATTGATTTTATTACTCTTTTAAATAGATCATAAGGAATTTACATTACTTGGTATTCCCTTATCGCAATTGTGGTTACATTACATTACAACATATCAAACTTTATAACGGTAACGTATTAATATAGGATTATTAATATAGGATTGGTTTGAAAGAATATGTAAAATTTTGCAAGAAAGGGCATTTTATGTAGAAAATGTTATAGATAAATGAAATGTATGTTTTTAGATTCTAGAAAACAGAAGTGACCAAAGAGTAGAAAGTTTACAAGGAATATTGAACAGAATATAAGCATGGATAACATAGGCAGGCAAGAATATATGTATTCCATAATTTTTTATGAAAATATCTTATGGCGGATGAATTATATATACCTCTCAATTTTTCACTAATATAAAGAATGAATGAAGAAGAAAAAAGGGAAATTTAAAAAATAAATAAATAAAACCAAAAGCATTAATTTAAAGAATAATGATATGAAATAAAATAGTAAAGAAAGAAAGAAAATGGTATAAAAATTATATCCATATTTAATGTGGGACTCAAATGAAACTCACATTAGGATATGATAAGATAGAAGAAGAATAAGAACTAATTCCAGGAAACAAACTTCATCTTCATCCTAGAAAAGCTTAAGATACTTGAAATTGGAATCAAACAAGGAATATTCTTCACTAAATCCACAAACAAGATATTCACAACCAAATCATAACCTGATTTGATTCTCTTTTTTATTTTCTTCTTAAGATGTGTTATATGTTCATTGCACACATGGAAAATTCTAAGTCAAATAGGATTCTTTTATTTAGGAAGTAGTCAAGGTTCAACTCATCATTATCCTAGTAAAAGGCCTAACAATAATCTAGTGCCTATAGAGTTTAGTTTTGTCAACAAAGTAGGTTTTTTTTTTTTTTTTGGTGGTAATAGAGAGAGTAAAACTGGAATAATTTATATAAAAAAGAGACCCTAAAACTAAAATAATTTGGTTGAATTAAAGCCATTAGGACCAACATAGCCCAATTTGTGAAAATTTAATTTTGGGCTTTGGGGTAGGATTGTAAAATTTTAGCAAAAAAAAAAAGAGTAGGATGGTAAATTTTTTTTTTTGGGATATGTAGTTTTTTTTTATATATATGTTTATAGTATATATAAATGAGAGAAAAGAGATCATTTAATTTTGTCTAAAATGTTCATATAAAATCTATATTATCAAGAATAATTTGTCTTTATATAATTATTTATAATAATAAATTAAATTTAAATCATATTGTAATATAAAAAAGTTATCTTTATAATTATTTATAGTAATTAATTAAATTTAAATTATATTTTAATATAGAATACTATTTTAATTATTAATTAATAAAATTTAAATTATATTCTAACAAGTAATATTATTTTAATATATAATTTGGAAAGAAATTGTATGTGTAATTATTATAAGAACAAATCTATTCACTTGATACGTTTTACAAAAATTAAAATATCAGCCTTTTATTATGTACTTTAATTTTGATTTATTAATGATCCCGACAGTGTATGATAATTTTAATTTTTTAAAATAATTAGATACTTGTAAATTTTTCTTTGAGCAAATTAATTGTAATTTTTCTATATAAAATACAAAATAAATAACTAATAGTTTCATAATCTAATTACGTTTACAAGAAAAGAGATCCTAATATAATAAGATTAGACAAGTCTTTAATTACTATATAATATTATATTCTATTATTTCACAATGGAAATTATTAGTCTGTTTTTACAAATCAATCTTATGCATATTATGGACCAAAATCATAAAAGAATACATGTAGAAAAAATAGAGTTCATAAATTTACATTTATATATACTATAAATAAATAGATAGAGGATTTAAGATATAATAAATTCTTATGAGCAAATAAAATAGATATATAAATCTAAATTTATATACTATATTTTATTTTAGTATATATGAATACATAAAATAAGTCTATAAATATATATATTTATAAACTACATTCATATAATATATTCAAATGAGTGCTAATATATAAATTGAAAAAAAATATGTTATTTACTTAAATCATCAAAATCTTAAATCTATAATCACAAAATTATAGAAAGAAGCAACTAGTATTAGCATCCAATTAATCACATGAATTGAACCATCAAGTGATTTAGACTAGCAATAAGTAAATTCAGCAGGAAGCATAAATAACAACTCAAGAATAACATCTTAGAAAGATAATCCAAATAATGAATAAGATATTATTACTTAAATGATGGATGTTGACATAGAATGATGCATTATAAGATGTGTAACACACAAGTCAGTAAGGATAAGACAAGTAATGGTGCATGCTCATGAATGTGTACTATTATGTTTATATATCTCATATTAAGGTTAAAGTATACACTAAGTTATATGCTTAGCGTGCTTAACAGGTCCTGGAGCAGTGAAAGTGTTAGATCATCAAAGGCATTAAAGTAGTGCAGCGGTAAGCAGACAAATTAGCATGGAAAAGCAGAATCATATAGTCGTCAATGACATGTATTTTAATAAATAGATCAGTTATTCATTTGTATAAAAATAAATAGCATATTGAATTTTGTATATGTATGAGAAAATTTTATTATTTCAATTATTGTACCATGTTACAGCTTGTTAACCGATTGTAATATTTTGATTTAGTTTATTCATGGTCTTTGAGTGAACCGGGAATAGATGTTATATTTTCATTAAATTTCTAGTGATTTTTTTCGCTAGTTTCAATATTGTATACTTCATCAATTTCCAGTTGATTTCATTAAAAAAATTTTAGGAATCTCGAGTTTTTGAGTTGAAAATCAACTAAAACTCTATGGATTCAACCTAGAAATGGAAAGAAACTTGATGGATTTCATTTTTTTACAAGCTTTGGGTCTATAATGATTATTGATCATGCTTTTGATTAATTTCTGACCATTTAATGCTGATGATGAGGGTATTAGGAGATTCGTATCTTTTCACTTATCGAATAGTACCCTCCGTTCGTCAGTTGCAGTTGGCAAAGGCGTGATAATGGTAAAGGTTGTTGGTCATCTTCTCGAGCATGTACATGGATCTGCCAATCTACTGCAATTTTTTTTAAAAACGAACAATATCTATTTAAATTATTAGTGATTTTTTTTTTCAGAAAACTTTTACGAGTCAATTTGATTTTGACCCTAAATTTTTGGACATTTCTAAAAACCTTATTTTTTCCCAAAAACAACAAAAAAATTTATATATAATTTATACACAAAATTATTCATTAAAAGATACCTGATTAGTCATCATGCATGTTCACAGAGATGGTAAAATACGAAGAATTATTTCTTATTGTGTAACCCACATTGTCACACAGTCTATTAGCGGCATCTCCTCTATTAAAAAAGGTAGTGTTTACTTATTAAAGGTCAATATTAAAAATATTTTTCCAAAATTAAAATATTAAAGCAATTCAATTTACACTAGTTTATAAACAATTTAAAAACTGATTAATTATATACTGATAAGAAAGTTGACATTTTTTATAAAAACAAAAAAGTGGTCAATTACATGTAAATTCCAAATATTATATTTACATGCAAGCTCAAAAGCAATGCAGCCCCCACCACTACAATGTTTGTAATTGCTCACTTAGATTTTAATTTGAAATTTTAGAATATTATATATGAGGCCAACTACTAGCAATTTAGGGAAAAGAAGATAGCAAGGCACTACTAGAGGAGAGGAGAGAAGAAGAGTAAGGAAGGGCTACTTTTAGAATAATTGCAAGATAATAGAGATGATTAAATTTTAAGTTGAAAATTGAAAAGACATGAGAAAGCAAGAAACAAAAAGGGGAAGGGAGGAAAAAGATAAGGGTCCTTTAAAAAAGGTTGTTTTAGCTTAAATCAGTTGGGATTGAGACACTGAGAGCAGTCATACAACAGAAGAAGATTACATAACATTTCACTAATTAGACCAATAGTCATACTCATTATCCGATGCTTAGAAAATATCCAATCAAAAAAGGTTTCCTAAAGTATTATTATACAGACAACCTGGCCATGAAATTTCAAAGTATATAATAATAATAATAAAAGGGTTTAGCCCATGGACCATCATGATATATAATGTTGGAACCAATAGAGCCAGACCACAAGAAATTTTAAAAAAAATAAAAAATCAATCATTCTATAATATTCTAATTATTGCGACTCTAATGTGAAATCTTGGTATTTGGCCCATCACGACCCATTCTCAGTATTGGGCCAGTTTAATCTGAAAGCTTGTTTTTTTTTTTTTTCTTTTTGAAAATGAAAGTGGCTTAAAGTTTTACTAGAAATCAGCCTGATTCGCTGATTTCTTGAGGGAAGAAATAGTCAAACAGGTTGAGTTGAAAGAACTCACCGAGTTTGGTAAATTCATAATGCGATATGTGGGAAGAGTATCAACTAATGGCTATACATAGGAAGTGGCAAGAGGGAGCCTACCTAACGTGTAATGGCAAAGAGAGAGGTGACAAACCAGGGAAGAAAAATTGTCATTTCCATTGGAAAGTAACAAAAGTTTTCAGAATATATTAATTACATTACATGCTTAGAGACGAAGATTGCTTTGAAGCAAACGTAGGAGAGCAATGCTGCCCTGAGTTCTGTCCTCCGCAGCCGATTTCTTTCCAGTTCCACCTTTATTCCCCTGCAGAAATTTGAAAGTAAATCTTCAACTCAAACCAGTCCAAGGAATATGTTTTGTTTTTACAAAATTAGCACTTTTCGTTTTAATCTACTGGAGGGATGAAGTACAATAACAATCCAATAAGAGACCGAAACAGAATGGGCAGGAGTAGGATTTGACTTACTTTTGGTTTCTCATTCTCATCTTCTATCCCCAAACCACTGAAATCCCTCAGTAATGTAGATGAGGCAGGCATAAGTCTCCTGATTTTTTCAATATAATTTAGGAATTTCATTTGAAGAAAACAATTCAGTGATATATCACAAATATAGTAATTAATGTTACAGATTATTTCCTTAGTAGTCTAGACAAAGAAAACCAACCTTTTTGGTTTCTTCACATTTGATGATTTGCATGAGGCGTTGGATCTTGTTTCACTAGTTGGCCCATCAAGTCTGCATTCTTCTGTGGCTGCAATATCTTTTTTGCATGGTGGCGAGGGTGGTGGTGGTAGCAGTTTATCCAATTGTTTCTGAAAAAAATGGGAAAAGGGTAGACAGATTTCCAAATTCATCTTATGCTAGAAAGTTCATCTAGTAATTTCTCCTTAATTTTGGAGATTTAAAGTTGGAAGGAAAGCTGACAACAAGCCAAAAAAATCCAGTTTCTTCCAGCAAAATATATTTATTTGTGATGAAAGTACATAAAAAATGGCAAACTACTCTTTTACACAAGTAATGAAATGAAAAGAAATTAGCTGTCCATGCTAAATTTACCTCATTAGGAGAATCATGATCCTTCCTCGGAGTGCTATTCCTTTTGGATTCCTCAAGGTCTAAAGAATGAATATTTAAATCCATCTGGGCACAAAAGAAAAAAAAAACACAGTTTTACTTGTTTTCTAAGTGTAGCATTAAAAATGCAAAAATATTCTCAGTAGATTACTTGCTATCTCAGGGTGGGATTAGAAATGCAAATACATTTTCTGTAGAGGTCTAGTGACTTCCTAATTTCAAGCAAAGATGAGTGGCCACACACCTGATATGAAATATCCAGATCCTGTGTTGGAGAGCTACTGCATATGATTTCCTTGACATTGAGAGAATGGACATTTTCATCCATCTAAGAATAGAAGTTCCTAGTTATTAACTGTTTTGACCATTAAAACACAAGCAGTCTCATCCTTTTTGTTACAAAGATTTTTCTTTTAATTTACTTTAAAAAAAAAAAAAGAAGAAGAAGAAGATTCACTATCAAATGTACCTCATTAATGACAACTGGTTCACATCTAGTACTGTAAAATTCAGATGTGTTGCGGTTGGGAGAATGACTCTTCCCATCCACCTGAAGAACACAAGAGCATGTAGTACTTCGTTTCCCAAAGAAAGAGCAAAAATAAAAGTTGATTATAGCTAACATAAAGATAGCTCATGCACCTCAGTAAATAGATTGTTGTTGAATCTTTGGGTCAAATTACATTTTGCATGAGAGCTATTGCATTGATTTACCTTGCAGTCAGAAGCTTGAACACTCAGATCAATCTAAAGATGCAGAAAAGTTTAAAAATAAGCCGCATTTTCTGACAACAAAAACGTGAACGAAGATTTGAAGGAAATGTGGCAGAAAAATAACATCATCAGACCTCATTAAACAAATCTTGATCCAGGTTGCACATTGTTGGAGAGTTATTGTACATGAATTTGGTCATGAACATCTAAACATACCAAAGAGTATTTAATCCAAAATAGTCAGTGAACTACTGAGAAGAATCCAAGAGTTTAGCAAAAATATAATAGTCCACCTTACTCAGATTAAACCTGGACAGTTCAACCTTAAAATTAGAGAAAAATAAAAGCATGCTGCTTACCTCATCAACATTCTCACATCCATTCTCCACCAAGTCCACAGGAGCATCAGCATCACTATCAACTTTAACAAGTGTGGCCTCAATATTTTCCTTCGAACAAGTAGAACATAACTTAAAACCTTCAAGTTTCTTTTCCAGTTCATTGGATTTAGTCTTTTCATTTCTAAGATTCTCATTGAGACTTGCAATTTCCTTTTCTGCCACCTGATAAAGACTACGTATCAAATATCTCATTGTCTATTCTATCATCAAAACTGCATTTACACATCAGACGGTATTTATCAATGACATCAACGAAATTTTTGCAGTGCAAACAAAAGTAAAAGTGTAAAATTTTAGTGTATACAGGTTAAGCTTTTACCATGAGTTTTTCTTTATATTCTTTCAAGACTTTCCATATGGCTTTAGCAAAATTTTGCATAATTTGATGGCTTCTGTTATTTACGGTCATATCATTGTTGTCTGGCATGGTAGGTGTAATATTAACAGTCTCTAACTTAGAGTTTCCTGAGGCACCTACAAACATAAGAGGCATGTTCAATTACATATTCTAGAGTAGTAACTCAATTAAAATAAAAGGAGAACAACCTTCTTTTGAAAGTGATTGATCATTTTGGTTGCTCTTCCCTTCTTCAACCTTAGACAAAAAACAAAAAAAAAGCCAATGAATTACTTGGACACATAAAATGGCATTAAACCCTGAAATGTAAAACTGATTTCCCTGTGACTGCTTCCATTTATGGAATCTCCACAAATAAATCATGTATTCTGTCCTTTATCCAATAGTAAGGATCCACGAAAATTTAACCAAAGATGATTGCAAACCAAGTAAGAATTTATCAATTGTTCAACTCAAACATATTGACAAAATGCAATTTTTAAAGAACCTAGAGGAAAATAAAAATTAAAATAAAACTCTAATTAGTGCAAACAAATTTTACTACTTGTGAGGATTAAAAACTAATACCACATGAACTTCCAGGCCACTGTATTTCTTTCGTTTGGGCTCTTCAACTCTAGAAAATGATTGAAGATGCCTCTTGTTCTTAGCTAAAGTAGGTTGTTCGTCAACATTATTGAACCTAAAAAAGTTACAACATGATGAAAAATTAGTTGAATAAGAAACCTGATATTTAAATGGATGCAGGAGACAGGAAAGAGCTATACTTGATTTTCATATACGGTGAAGCTTGTCTCAATAGGTAGAGTGTATCAAGATAGTCTTCTTCTCCTGGTTTTACTGTTAAAATCTGAAACACCAAATTGTAAAAAGGGACTTTTGTTAGAAGTAAGGCCTAATAGAAATTGGTTATAAAGAGGCATGAGAAACTTTTATCCAGTAAGTGGGAAAAGAATATAAAGCACGGCTAAACCAAGTTTGAAACTGAAAACATCGTACCAAGGCCATTCGCTTCTTGCCTTCCAAATAATCTCTTAAATACCTTGTCAACTGCATGAAGTTGAAGCCAAATTTAGTAGATTACAAATAAACAAAGGAACAGCTTATAATAAACAAGTCTAGGTCTATTGCATTGTTGAGCATCAGATTCCACTTTTAAATAATACCAATCACAACCACTGGAACGAACAGACAAAGTAACAATTTATAATCCATGAGGAACAAGTAATAAATTTTAATGCATGGAAATATTACCAAAGAGTTCTGGAAGTGCTTCTGCAATGGCTTCTGGGGGTTTTTTTGGTGCTCCAGTAATGACTGAATGCCCATAAAAATAAATGAGATTGCAAGTCATAGAAAAAGATGAAAGATAGAAGTTTTTAGGTAATCTAACACTATCAGTAGCTTTTCAAATACCAACTGATGTAACAAATAAGATCAACAAATGAACAGCTAGGATCCAACTGAGTTTAGTTTGCATACTCTTAGGCACAGACCAAAAACCATAGATGTATTGTTGATGAAACTACTTTCAAGCAATCTTGAACCCTGCAAATTGATAAAAGAAAAAAAAAAGGTTGAGATCCAAGAAAGCAACATTGACATTACAAGAAACTTCCAAAATGTTCTGCCTCAGATCCAAAACACCACCATAATTTTAACTTTCCTTCTTTAGTACAATCAATAGAAGAAAATAAAAAAAATCTGCCAAGGTTTTATAGTGTTGCTATCTATTGGACATGTTTTGCAACTTGCAACTAAAATTGCCAAAATCATAAAAGTGTTACTAAGCACTTAAGTCAACTAATAGAAAAAAGAAAATCCTGAAACCTGATTTCCAGTTCTCTTTTCTCTCTCAGCACCAGCTAGATCAACAATAGTTAATACAGAATTGTTTGACTGAGCATCTAACTCTTTGCCGGACAGTTTGACAAGACTATGGATGTTGATGATGCACTGCGAACGGCTGCAAACATGTTAAAATTAGATAAAAAAGTTACAAACCAAACTAAAATGTTATTATGAAAATTTGTTTCAGCGTGAATTCTTGTAAGAAAACTGCCATTGTTACTATAATTAGTAGCAAGGAAATGTGGCAAAAGTATGTCTAAACAGATAGATGTATGACCAGATGCAAATGAATCAAATAACTTTAAGATATATATGAAGCAACAATAGGATATCTGCAAGAAGCAATTACATCATATGTTACTGCATTTCAGCAGAGATACAAATATTGCTAAATCACAGTAATTAACCCTTTTTCGACTAATTTGGAAATGCTCTCCAGGGGGGAAAAAAGAGAATATGTGACCTCCAAAATAAATTACCAAGTGCCAGAGAAATAGTGAGAAAAATGTTTTTTCTGTGAATATACATTATTCCAGTGGGGAATATCAACACAATGGGAAAGCCTGATCCCTCAACTTAACATATAAGTTCCTCATCAAATTCATCCAGATCTTTCAACAAGATCTATTAGATTTGATTAAGTATTTTTATTCATGGAGCACCTCGATTGGCTGTTTGAATTCGTCATGGCTGTTGCACGTTTTAGCATTGCAGAGGCTATCAAGGATTCCGCCTGTGCAGCATCAGTAATGGCAACCTGTTTGCATGAATCAAGTCATAAAAATCTCATACCCAGCTTGCATCTTGTTCTGCCGATGATAGAAGAAAAAGTTGTTAACAGACGGGATAAATGGCTATGTACCAATCCCTTACCTCTTGGAGACCTTTAGTAGTTGACTGCTGCATAGACAAGTCAACTCCATCTAGGGACAAATCAAAAATTCTCTCTGCCTTCCCTCCTTCGGAATATATTTCAAAAATGGATATGTAGAATGACCTGAAAAGCAACCAAGTAGATGATATAAAAATGCAGTGCCTGCCGAAGAAAGTGAAACATTGTAAACTACCTTGCCAACTTATTGCCACTCTCTTGAGTCTTCTTAAAAATGTGTTGTAGTGCAAGTGGAACCATCCCAGGTTCTCTGGCAGTACCAAACACCGTATGAGTCTTGCCTGAGCCACTAGGCCCCAAGGCAGCTAGCATCCCATTTTTACCGTTGAGAAAATCCTCTACCAAAGGCTTCACCATCTTTTCATAAACTGCATTCTATAGACACGCGAAATTTTAGAATTATCACAATACATAATACTAACAAATTAAGAGTAAAATTTGGGCAGGGCATGCCTGAGATGAATCGGCTGCAAAAACATGTGAAAAACCTTCATATACCAAAGATTTTATCCTCTTCGATTCTTGTAAGGCTTGCGGCGGCGTTAAAGTCACTGATTGTGAATCATTGACTGAAATACAAACTTCGCTGCTCTTTCTCTTTGTCTTTTTCTCTTTAACGCCAATCTTAGGGTTCTGAGGCCATGCATTTTTGTTCCTCTGCTTACAATTTTGATTTGCGACTAGCTTGGCAAGCAGAAGCGGTCGGATTCTTAGATAGACTTTTAAGTTCTCCGAAACTGGAGCTAGTGTTGGGGCAGCGGAACTAGAAGGTAGCTCTGGCTGAGGATGTTGAGGAACTTCCATTGACAGAATCTCTTGAATCGGGAATGGAGCAATGTCTGGATTCTTTGATTTTGTTGATGATGCAGGGACCAGGCTCTGCGGCGGATTTGTGGAAGGAGTCGCTCTAGCCTTCCGCGGAGGATTTCGACGGACAGTGACGGTGCTTGGACATTGAGGTGGACTTTTCGTCTCCATTGATTAGTGCTATTTTCTTTTCCTCTTCTCTGAAAATTTTCAATGATTATCTGTGGAAAATGTGTTCCAGATGGAAGGAGACGATCAATGCAGAATTTTCCCTCGGTTTCTAGATTCAAAATTTCTAATTGCACCTTCTCATTTGGCGGAAACTGAACAGGGAGAGATTTTCAATTTTTGGGGAACATTAATTCCGATTGAACCAATTGGTTATGAGTGTGCAAAATCAGTTCGGTTTATCAATCAGCTGAAACCGAACATAAAATTGTGGATCGAAAATCAAACCGATTGCAACCCAAAATTTAACAATAACCGAACCGTTCATTTTTCGGTTCACTTAAACCACTTCCAAATTGTAACTTTGGAGAAATATTTCAGTAAATCAATTTCTTTGCCGTTTCTTACGATCACTGAAGAATTCTAGTACCAATTACAAACACTAAAAATATTTCACTAAACAATAAAAGAAAAGAGAAGCAAAAAGATGAATCTGAAGGATTTTCTTCCCGAACTCAAAACCAACGCAGCAAACTTGATTCCTTATAAAGCCTTTGCTTTTTTCGACTGATCTGCTATGCTTGCTCTTTGATTCGTCAATTTGCATGTTAATGATTTTGGGTATTTGTGACATAATTATTGAGTGGAATTCATGGCTACGGCTTCAAGGATTAGAGAGGCATTGGAGGGTGTTGGGTAGTTACCTTGGAATGTAGTTGGGTTTGCTGAAATGTGGCTAACTTGTTGAACATAAAGATAATGAACTGAGCTCTTGAATAATAGTTGTATTGCTTTTGTTTTTGGGATGTTTGTAGTTTAACTGGAGAAGGTTGTATAGTTTTCTTGTTAGCAATTGAAGAAGAGTGGAGTGGAGGAGAAGAGAGCTAAATTCTGGATTATACTATCCAAAATGTAAATTGATATAATAATATAAATTTCCATTATATCATATAAATCTTCAAAACTGCCTTTCTATTCTAAGATAAGAAAACTGGTGTTTCAAATTTCTGATATATTTTCTGAAATTGCTTTGTTAGAACACTTAAACAAAAGATAATTTCTGTTTAATGACAAATAGAGGGTACTTTGATCATATTACAATTATAATTTTTAATGTTGAAAAAGTAATTGTGATTCTTATTGAGAACCGTGTTTTTTCGGCTGATGCAAGGAGTCCTAATAACTTGCTAGACAGAAATTCTTAATAAATAAGGAAATCTATGTACCCTAATTTAAATAAGCAAGTCTTAAAAAAACAAAAACAGAAATTGAATGTTTGTATGTTTAATCGTTTGGCAGATTGAATTTTGCATTGAGCGAAATGGCTTTGCGTCCGTAACCAAGGTTATACGTGCTTTCATCGCACCAAAAAATACGCTGTTTGAAGAAAATTCAAGAAAGATATCGTACTTGAATCTCATAAAATTTAATTGTATATTAGTTTTGTAAATTTTAGTAGTTAATATGTGTCTGTTGATAAGACATAGGTACAAGTAATTTAATGCTTCACTAGAAATCTTTGAATAATTGGGCGAATAACTAAACAAATAATAGTTAAATATAATGTTTGGTAATTTATCCTAAAGCTATTATATATGTTCTTAATCATGCAGTGTGAGACTGAGAAGGATCGGATAATTGAGCTGCCAGATAAAGTTATTATAAACCCCATCTTTGATTGTTCCTGCAAATCCTAATGGATCAAAATTCTCTGCTGTTCTTGACCATGGAGTTGCCCATTCTACTGATTGTGAATCCGGGTTGAAAAAATCCACCCATCTTTTGCTTTCGACCCCAACCAATTAGCAGAAGCTGTATCCCTAAAGTGTCCCGAGCGAGATAGTGCTATGGCACCTGGATCTGCTTTGTCTTTGAACCATGGGATTCCACTCCATGCTTGGCCGACAAAGATTCTGACTACGGCCGCCATTGCCCATCGGCCGTGGATTAGCTCTGCTTCTCTGTACCATTTTAGAAATGATGGGCTTTTGCCTAAGCCTAATGGGTCGAATCTCTATTTGAGTTAACTTGCTCATCAAATTCTTGGATTTTCCAACCATGTTATCAGGTGCTCACATTTTGAAGATATATTACTATGGGGTAATTCCATTAGTTTATCATTCGTTCTGCCGTTATTGGAAGATTAAATGTTCATATTGCTCTTTGTTTGATATTTATATTTACAAGGGATAATTACTCTGAGATCCACAATGTTTGAGCTAATCGGATCTTACATTCATGAGTTTTCCAAAATATAATCACTCATTTTGAAAAAATATAATATCGATCCTTCAATCAAATTTTTTTTTTTTTTTTAAATTTCAGTTAATCAAATCTTTTGGTCAATGATTATTAACAGTTTTTTTTCTTATACATAAATATCTTGGTTTATTTGAAGGAAAAAAATAAGAAAAAAAAATTTGTTTAATTAAAAATTTTTAAAAAAATTAAATCTCTATTTCAAATATTAATTTAAAAATATATAAATTAATTCAAAAGTTTTAACAAAAATATAATAAAAAAATGAGAATAAAAACATAGTCGCTTGCTCTTTTTCACACAACCTGACCTCTAACAGACGATTTGAAATTATTGCTTCAACCGCCTTGTCAATATTAAGCCTTTTGGTATTAGCTTGTACTAAAATTTTTAAAATAGTTTGTTTATTTAATTTATTTTCAAATTAATTTTTGAAATAAAGATTTGTATTGAAATTCACTAGAAGCATATGAATGTTGTGGAAGGATTGTATTGTACCTTGTCAAACCAAATAATTCATGTGAAAAAACAAATTCAACAGGATAAAATCTGACAAATCATCCAAAGTCAACAACAGGGGACAAACCCACTTAAGAGTATAGCAGAAAATGCCTTCAAAGAAATTAATGTTATGCTGACCTTCTCAATCTCATTCATAAGGACTAAATTGAAATTTTTACAATAAGTCAAACCAAAACCTTAAAATAACATACAAGTTTCAAACCCTTTTTTTCTTCTTTTTTCACAGGCTTTATTACAATTAGTTTTGATTTTATTGCTCAAAAACACATTAAACTAAAGAGTAATCAGATTGGGAGTAGTGTTCTGAGGAGGATTTGTAAGCATATGAACTACTTCTCTCATGGTAGGTCTAGCAGAGCTTTCTTCCACAACACACATCATGGCTATCTTATACACATGAATTACGCTTGTAGTTGGGTATCCAGTAAGCCTAGAATCCACAATTGCAAACTCTGAAGATTGTTCTGATGTGATTTTTCTAACCCATCCTACTATATCAACTCCTTCTCCAAATTCACCCACTGGCTTCTTGCCTGCTATTAGTTCTAAAAGTACCACTCCGAAACTATAAACATCGCTCTTCTCGTCTACTTTCAAAGTGTATGCGTATTCTGTTGATACATATAAACAATAATCAGTTTTTTCTTTTTTTTACTCATTATTAATCCCATATTTGGCCAATCAATCGACAAATTAATTGAAAAAAATAACAGGTTTACAATTTGCATATTCATTGTTTAAATAATTGACTAATAATTGCAAATTACATTTTGATTTTTTTATGCCACTTTAATTTTGGGTAAGAACAAATTAAAGCTTCATACAAAGAACGAATTCAACATGCAAATCAATTATTTATCATAATTTAGTAGAGAAAAATAAATGATGAAACAGATAAAAAAAGGATTTACGAACTGAACCTGGAGCAATGTAGCCATAAGAACCAGCAATGGAAGACATGCATTCCGATTCACCAGCATCCTGCAAGAACTTAGCCAGTCCAAAATCAGCCACATGAGCTTCATTATCAGAATCAAGCAAGATATTATTAGACTTCACATCTCTGTGTATTATCAGAGGAGAACAATCATGGTGGAGGTAACAAAGTCCTTTCGCCGCCTCGACGGCGATCTTGTATCTTGTTTCCCATTTCAAATGTCCTCCTTTTGATCCATGCAACATTTCTCCTAAACTTCCATTAGGCATGTACTCGTACAGTAACAAGTTTGTGTCCTTGTTCGATACGTATCCTAATAGCCTGACAATATTCCGGTGCCGGATTCTTCCGAGTGTTTGAATTTCGGCAGAGAAGCCATGATCGCTCCGCCCAGTTCCTCGACCAACAAGTCTTTTAATAGCTACTTCAACACCGTCTGGCATGGATCCGCGGTAGACAATTCCGGCACCGCCTTTGCCGATAATGTTCTCTTCTTTCAAGCATTCTAAAACATCCTCTGCTTTGAAATGGAGACGCTGGAATGCGGTTAGCTTCCA
This sequence comes from Croton setiger, assembly GCA_948099555.1. NCBI lineage: Eukaryota > Viridiplantae > Streptophyta > Magnoliopsida > Malpighiales > Euphorbiaceae > Croton > Croton setiger. Next base: position 277,874 of record CANUEY010221510.1, read on the forward strand.
TGCTCTGGATTTTGCGAGCTTCTTCTTCCTCATTCTGTAAACTGTCACGATTATTAGTAAGAAAGCAGTGACTAGTGCAATGACAGTTATTATTATCTTGGAAGTACTAAACGACGCCGTATGACCATGGCAGGAGCCCTGAAGTGAATTTACAATGGAAGGGCAAGATGTTTGGTGCGGTGCACAAAGATTGGGATTTCCAGCGAAGGAGCTTTCGTTGAACGCCAGAAACTGTCCTCCTGAAGGAATTCTGCCGAACAGATTGTTGTGGGTGAGATCGAGAGTTGTTAAGCTCGTCATGTACCTAATTTCGCCTGGTATTTGGCCTGTGAGTTGATTCTGAGAGACGTTGAAAATGCTCAAATCCTTCAAGTTTGCAATTCCTTTAGGAATCTCGCCGTGAAGGTTGTTTCGACTGAAATCGACTGATGTTAGAGAAGTACAACTGGAAATTGACGCCGGAATTTCGCCAGTAAAGTTGTTTGAACTGAGATTGATTGTTGTCAGGAACTTGAGTTTGAAGATTTCATTTGGAATTTCACCGGTGAGTCTGTTGCTTCCAAGTCTTAGAACCTGCAAATTCCGCAAATTCACAAATGCCGACGGGATTTTACCGGTAATTCGGTTGTTAGAAATCGTTAACCGGCCAAGTGCGTCCCCGGACATCTCATCGGGAAGTTCACCGGAGAAGTAGTTGTCGTTTAACTCAACGACAATCGCCAGCGGAAGATTGAAAATTCCGGCAGGGATAGTTCCTGTTAGGACGTTATTCATGATTCGAACTCTGTATAAAGACTTGCACTGCCCAAGTTGTTCAGGAAGCGAACCAAAGAAAAAATTATTCATGAGAACCAACTCCTTCAATTTCCCTCCTTTGCACAAATCGGAAGGAATCCAGCCGGTGAGGTGATTGAAAGACACGTCGATCATCTTCAGCTTTCCGCTCCGACCAAGATTCTTCGGCAGCTCGAATGTGAAGTTGTTTGTCCAGACATGAAGCACCTCAAGATTTGGGTAATCACCCACGAACTCCGGTATTCGACCGTACATACTGTTCTTAAAGAGATGAATAAGCGTTATATTCTTCAATACTGAAAAGCTCTCCGGTATTTCTCCGGTGAGATTATTGATGGAGAGATCGAGCGACTTCAAACTAATTAAACCGGATAATTCAGAAGGAATATGGCCCGAGAGATTATTCATTTGAAGAAATAAGGAATCCAATCTCTTTAACTGGCCCAAGGTAGGAGGAATTTCGCCAGTGAGATTACAGCTAGCTATATCAAGAACTTCAAGCGAACTCAAAGACCCAAACTCCGGCGGAATACCTCCTTCGTATGAGCTAAAATACCCAATGTACATTTTCTTAAGATTCTTCAGCTTAGACAAGCTTGCAGGGATTTTACCGGAAAGTGCATTACCATTCAAACCCAAGTACTTTAAACTCGAAATCTCCGAGTACGACTCCGGTATTGATCCAGTGAAGTAGTTCCCGCCGAGATGAAGATGCTTGAGATATTTCAGATTCACGACCTCCACCGGCAATGAACCGGAGAAGTTATTATTGTAGATATCAACAATCTCAAGCTGAGACATGCCTAGAAAAATCTCTCCAGGGAAATTGCCACCAAAGGCATTATTAGAAATGTTGAAAATTTTCAGATTGGTGAGCTTGGCCAGTTCCAGAGGAAGCTTTCCGGTGAGATTAAATGAAGTAATGGACAAGTTGACAAGCTTATTCAAGAATCCAATTTCCGGAGGAATAAAACCAGAAGAACCATCATAATGCGATGACAGGTTAAGAGCCACTACTCTAAAACCCTCGTCGCATGTAACACCAGAGAAAGAGCAGTGAGCCGACGCCGACGCTGACGATGACGGCGAAGAGGAGGAGGATGAAGAGGAATTCCAATCTTCCAGTCCACGGCCATTATGTCCGATCAAAGAGGATTTCATTTTCAACAGTACTTCCATATCACTGTACCCATAGCATGAAGCTACGAGTACAAGAATAATAAAAAGAAAGGTCAGTGAAATTCTCATATCTCTGATTTGATCTTCTTCTTCTTCTCTGATAATTAATGGAGGCCTTGCTGTTGAAATAAGTAGAGAAGGAGCTGAAGAAGAAAAGAGTTGCAGGCTAATAATAGAGTAGTGTTACAGTGCAGTAGTGTGTTGGAAAACGAATCGAAGACTCGCAGTATCAAACTTGAACGAATAAACAAAAGTTGAAAAAGAAGAGAGAGAAAGGAAGTGGGTAAAAGAAAGGTTGCATTGCATGAGGGTTTTAGTTTTGTATGTGTTGTACTACAGCCAATTCTATCCCATACTATGCAAATTTAGCAAGAGATTGGGTCCCACATTGTACGTTCTGGATTTTCTTTCAGTAAGTAACGGAGATAGAAGAAGTAAGTTAGTTACAGTAATTTAGTTTAGCTTCTATTATTACTAGATTTTAGTTGGAGAGTTAACGTTGAATGGTTAACGGAGTTTTTCTCTGAACTCAGTAGCGGTAGGACTCTATTGGCTAATCTATTGGTGGTGTGATGGACGGTACACCAAGCATTTGACGGCATGATCTTGCAGTTCGAAAGACAGGCGCGCATGATAATATTTGACGCGCCAGTAGTATTGATGACGTGGTCCTGTTCCTTGCTAGCGAGGACATATATCAAACGACGACGTTAGTTAAATTCAAATAATTATTTATTCTAAAATAAAATAGTTATTGAATCTTACGGTAAAAATAATAGAGGTTTTATTTTAGTTATAACAATCTCTATTACTAATTTAATCCTTACATGAGGAAAATGAAAAAAAATATTTAAAAATCTTTTCCACGCTAAAATTTATTTGATTGTGAAGGTGAACTACCAATAGCAGATTTTAATATTTGCTAAGATAATATTCACATTAAACATATATTTATAATTTATGATATAAATTGTACTTTTGAGACCTACAGTATTTTTTAATAAATATGACTTAAAGATGCAACTTAATATAAAATTGTAGTATTTTAAAATTAATTACTGAACGTTGTAATTAGTAAAACACTTTACATTGTGGTGGTGAAGTACAGGCTTTACTTTGGTTTGGTGTGAAGCTAAAGGCAGAAGTGAGGAGAGGACAAACTTTTTCCTTAGCTTTTGGGGTTATTAATAATTGTTTGTTTGCTAGCAAAAATCAAAATGGATCATCGTGTCCTTTTTTGGGCTTTAATGGGCCCAGAGCAAAGGCTGTCTCTGTCTTTTCCCAAATAGACAACTTTGTTTTCTGACTCTTAATTGGCTTTTTTTCAAAAGTCCACTCTTTTTGTTCTTTCTCTCCAATTTGATTTCTCGCTCGGTGTTTTGTGGGTCCTTTCAGTCAAATGGTTTAATACAGTTTCAGTTTCAGGAAAAATTAGAAAAAACCAAATCCTCTGCAATTTTATTTTTGTTCTTTTTCTCAGTAATTCTCGTGATCCAGTGCTGCACAGTCCTTTTCACTTAATCATCATCCTCGTTCAATTGGCTACGCTCCTTTCCTATCTAATGATGTTTGTTATTATTTAATCCATTTTATGATATAGTTGTAATACAAGACTAATGGAGATCCAAATTTTTAATTATTGTGCCAAATTTGATGCAATTCCAATTAAAAAGGGTACGACCACAATCTCTCATACTGGACATTTTCCATATAAAATGTGAAGTTTTAGATTCTAAGTGTCTCTCCATTGTAGAATTTGAAAATGAAATAGTAGCACATATGATTATGGAAAATTAGTATTTAGTCATTTAGATTTGATTGATATTGTAATTTAGTTGCTTAATTTTTATAAAACAATCATTTCGTTAGTATTGTTTACCTCTGTTCAATTTTTGATTATTTTATTTATTATTTTAGTAATATATTATTAAATAGAACATATATTAAATATATCATAACTAAATTATTTTGTCAAAATTAAATGTCTAAACTGTAATATTAGTCATATCTGATGGATGGAATAATGATTTTTGTCTAATTTTAGTCAAATTTTTGGAACAGAGAAAAGGGGGTCATTTTGAACATGTGTAATAGATGGGAAGGGCTAAGCACCCTTTGAAAATGGTGGGAGTAACTCCTAAAATTCCAAACAACCCTTTTTGTAAGAGTGAGTAACTAAAACCCATTATATAATGGTATCGTGGACTTTGAGAAATAGTATTAATAACATACTTTTTAGTTATATATATATTTTCTTCTAAAGTAGCTTTTTGGTAAGTTGTTTTGCATAAAGATAGTTAAAGCTATAGTAGTGTAGTGGGAATGAAATTGTTCCCAATAAGAAATATATTAGTATATGATAATTTAAGAGCCGCAAGAGCAAGAATTGTAGTAAAGAAGCCAAGAATTGATTCTAAACACTAAATGCACTTGCTTAAAGAACTTATTCGAATTCTTCTAATTGCATGATTTAGTGGAGGATTTTAGGTTTAGAAGAATACTTCAAAGTGGAAGATTTAGAGAATAAAGATATCTATATTCACTTTTGGTTGGAGCAACAAAAATTTACTTTTATTAAACAAAATTAGGGTTCTTCTATATCCATGTAGAAGAATCCATAGCTAGTAGTACTTGAAACCTACAATTGTCATTCTATTCATGTTCAAATTGCTACTTTTTAGTTAATTGATGTAAGTCATCCTGATAGACCTTCCTTGGGTCCTATTCCAGAGAGAGGATCGCTCAATTCACTGCCATGAGACAAAAGCGGAGGGTTAGGTACGCGCAAGTCAACCACAATAGCCTTTAACTTAGGGGCGGCCAACTTTGACAATTAGAATTTTTGGATTCCGATACTTCAAGGATCTTTGAGCTCCGATATGCTTGAAGCCTGCTAAATTCTATTGGACACGATGATTTCGAGATTACACGGACGCAACTTCCTTGTATAATGGAATCTCAAACATTACTCTAAAAGACTAAGTCACTCACTAAGCTTTCATAACATTCTAAAAGATTTTGATTGGTGTAGATTTTAAATTCAATAAAGGAAAAACATTCTTGTTTTGAGTATTATGTGACATGCATTATGAATTCTTTGGAGTTGTAATAAATCCTATGTAGGTCAAAGAATCCAAATTAGTTGCCAAAAAAGAAATTTATTGTCTAGAGTATATTATATAACTCAAATTCACTACTTTATTCCTTCATGTTGGGTGTTTTATTTTTGCTTTGTTTTTAATATTTCATTTGTGTCTTGTTGACATGCCTAAAGGCTAAAATTGGTTGGAGATGAATCTTTGATCAAAATCTTAGTATATGTTGTAATAAATTTTAATAACAATATTAGCATAATCTCCATTATTGAGTTGAAGTAGCATTTTTATAAACAAAATCAATAGTAGTTATTTTGTATTCTTACTAGGATAACTATCCTTGCTAAAGTCCAATCACATTAAATAAAGATGTGTCCACTTTTACTTAAGTCAAATTTTGTCAAGATATGCAAAGTACACATACCTCTAAACAATATCTAAACTTAGACATTTGTTGGATGAGAAATACATCTTTAATTAGGATCATGTAGTTTGATTCGGGCTATACTACTATTCAATCTCAAGACTCATGCTTATGAAGGTTCTAGTAGTTTTTTTTTTTTTTTAATAAGTTCAACTAATAAATTGTGTTGTTAATTGGGAACTGATTAGTCATATAACACAATCACAAAACGTATCTTAATTAAGCCGTTGAACTTATTTAGGATTCAATTCAAAGTTGATTGTAGTAACATATGCATTCTAAAAGAGCCTCCCAAATTGGATCATCTAAATTAAATTATACATTTAAATCAAATTATACCTATAAACCCACTAATAAATGTAATCTAAAACTAGTAAAAAATTTGATATAAAATTTAGAAGCAGGAAACAATAAATTATAATACAAGTCTCCAAAGACAAAGTGAAAAGTACAAAGTAATTATAGCGGTCTAGACTAATGGACTTTGATAAGAAGAAAGAATCTTTACAGAATGGTAGTAGAGTAGTAATAATAGAATTAGTAGGGAGAAAATGATGGGTACGTTTACTCATTTTAGCACTCTACTACTGAACCAAAAGCCAAATAGCCTTTTCAATTGGGTTTCGGAAAATGTAAAGTGATTGATTGATCAATAAATATTTTTCAGCTTTGCAATTTTATCCTCCTCAGTGTTTAATCAAACTTCAGTTTGCACCAGTGTCCAAACACGTCACTCCTCTAATTGTTAATATATTTGTGCTTCCAGAAGCAGCCCAATGTTTTCTGTTAATTCCAATTGCTCTTTTTTTTTTTTAAATGTGGATTTTTCGTCCAATTATAGATCGATTGATTACTTTTATTTGTTTCATTTCAGTACTTCAATTTCTAAAAAGAAAAAACAAACACAAACAACGTTGGTCACGGGCAGTTCAAACTGTTTGGTTCAGGACCAAAGATTTTTTGAACCAAGGACCGGTCGAACCGTCTTTTTATTCCAATATTTTCTCCTATGCCTTAACTTCAAGCTGTTGGTTAAGGCTCATGTTCATCTATAAAACACAATTTCCCATCTAGACAAAAAGTAACTTGTAAATTAAGTAAACAGCGTACAACTCAACTCATATTTATGATCAGACTTAGTTCTCATATTGTCTGAATTAATAAGCTAAATATTCAGTAAGATGCCCATAAGACAATCCTTAAATATCCTTATTTTTTCCCTATAGTCTGTAAAATAATCACAATAAAAAAAAAAAGTTCTTTTTTTAAAGAAAAACAATGATGAATTTTTACTGACCCTCGAATGGAGAAATCAGCAAAACTACAGTTACATAATTCTTATACAGAGAATTACAGAGTAACTTATAGAAACACAGAATATTACTGCATTTTCACTATCCACAGTAAGGCATAAGTTTGTTCTCCAGTCTAAGTACTTGCCGAACTCAATCGTTTACCTCAAGAAGTTCTCCATTGTAACTCTATTTGAAGCCGACCATTCCTTGAGTCAATCAGATGATACTTCTCATTGGTTCTCTTGTTGCTAACCACATCAGCCAGGTTTATATCCACATAGCCTAAACTTTCCTGATAGCACAAAAACATATACAAGAGTCATATTTCTAAGTATAAGATAGAAAAGTAAAATAGATTTAATGAAGTGGATGGCTGAGGGTTAAGATCGATCTGTTTGGTTTTTGTTTGGCCATATTTTTTAGACTCAAACAGTAGGCTTGACTGGCAGTCAACTGACCAATTTCAGTTATCTGAAAACTGGTTCTGAGTGAACCTAAACATTTCAGTTTCTTTAACCAACTTAGGTTCAATCTTTTGCACGTGTTAAGGGCGAAAATTGTTATAAGGCTATGGAATGTGCACCTTGGGATGGAGTAGACCCATCCTTGTGGAGACACTACAAACTTCCACATGAAGTCTCTCCTTTGTGGGTGGTTCCTCTAACATGAATTGGAACTCCTCTTCCCATCTTGGATCTCTGTTTTTCTTCACAAGCTGTATCAATGCAGCAAAGGAGCATTAATTGGATTAGATTCCACTGTGCATTTTTATGCATCCGAACTAGATTTAGTTTGGCAAACCATAATTCAATATTATCACCGTTACAAATCCGTTTGCATTACAACCTACCAAATGTAACCTAAGTTGTATGTTTTTAACCATATTTATTAAAGATGCAGAACTCAGCAATCTGTAATGTCTGAGTCGGGCAACATTTGTGCCTCAGTGGTCAACTGCGCCTGCACCTTTAATAGATAAGGTTTTAACAGCAAACCATTAAGAAGCTACCGATATGAAACTCAAGTTTGCTGCACTATCAAATGCTGGAAATTGCAACCATGTTAAAGTTTACTCAATTCTTACAAGGGTTATTGCTTACCTTTGTTTTTCTCTCCTCCCCTCTGAAAAGTAATCGCACATAAGGATTAGTATGGTGCTTTCCTTCAACATCTTGAGCTTCATGCACAATAACAACAAACAAACCACCGCCGGCAGGTGTCCCTTCAGGAGCCTTTTCTATACCATTTGAATCTTCAATATCATTTGGTATCTCACTTTCCTTGAAAGGTTTGTATGTCAGTTCCATAACAATCTGCCCGCGTGACTTCTCATTTTGAGCATCATTTGCGTCCATGTTTTTTAGAAGTTCTAGTGTCACGACTTTTGGCTCATCAGGTGTAAGCTCTTTCAAAGGAAAGACATTCATACCCATCTTGTCATGTTTTCCAATCTACATACAAGGGTAAAAAAAGCTTTAGAAGCACAAATTTGTTGAAGCCTAAGATAGTGATGGAATGAGGATATTCACAGTAAACTAAACAAGAACACCAGGCAACCAACCTGTTCCCAATCATAAACATTAATCTCCAAGGCTTGAGATCCCGGGTCTTTAACAACAACGTTAAATTCTTCATTCCACTCAGGGTTCAAGTTCTTGTGCTTCACAGTTGTTTTCTTTGAAGGAAGCTTTTCTTCAGTGAGCTTTAATTTTACATAGGGGTCTGATGCTCCCATAAAATCTTTCTTTTTAAGCTTCATTGCCCTTACTACCTTCACGGTGAGAATCCCAACAGGTCGCTTTGCAGCTCTGCGGAAGTTTTGGAGAAGTTAGTCAGTACCAGTGATAGTTTGTTTTATAACATGGAAATCAAGGGCAGTAAGCACAATTACTTTGCAGGATCAAGGACTGGTATTTGCAACGTTTTCGGCCACAAGTACATATTTGCAACTTGTTCTTTGATAAGCTCCTAGAAAGATAAAACATTAAAAAAGATAATAAGGAACCATAAAAGAGGGTAGTATGGCAGCGATTTAAAAAAATGAAGCCCAAGAATGTGGAGTTCTGCATGGACAAGCCATATACAACTGCCCCCAGAAATGCTGCCATCCTTCTTTTCTGCTGCATAGAAAATTATGAGAGCTACAGAACTTTCAATCAAAAATACCTGAACAAATCTGTATAGCCCAGGAATCGCCATGGCATCTGCTCCAAGCAATTTTAATCCAAAGTCAACATGGGGCTGCAGAATCAGATAAAGAAATATGGCACTTAAAACTTCAAAAGACAAATGATGAACAGATTAAGTCTCACACAATGTTGATGAGTTCAATATGTAAATCAAACATTAGAATTTACTAAGTAAATCATAACAACTGTTCTAAGTTCATCATGTATACAAAATATAAGAATGCATAAGCATATCACATTATTTATTTCCAACAACAAAATATGAACTTTTCCATTAGAACATACCTTCTCCATAAGAGAGACCAATATATTGGCAAAACAAGGAAATGAAGGAACCAAAGGCTTTAGCGTGATGCGTGGGGAGGCAAAGACTTGCAGATCAACCACCTGAAATGTTCTTCTGAAGATTTAATACTTTCTTATGACTACGCACCACATGACAAGTTCTCCAACGCCTAGAACTTATTAATCATCATTCATAAATGTGCAACCCCAATGTATGCATGTTTGAAGGGGAGAGGAACTGAAAGTGAAACTTTTTCCTTCCTTGCTTGAACTATAGCCATTTAACACTAAGACATTAATTCTAACAAGTAATTTTTTTATCTTATTCTCTTATTAACCACTATCAAATACCTGAACAGTTGCTCTCAAACCAAATGCTTTAACTGCAACAATTATGTTTGGATTCCCAGCCCACTTCAAAGATGGTTCAATGATCAGCTCTTTCTCATCAGTAACATAAACTTTCATCCCTGGCATATAATTCAACTTAGAATGAGATCTACTCTAAACCTTCATTGAAATAACAAATTTAAGTACGCTACAAAATAACCAGGTTAGGGCCATCAATGTTACCAATCTGTGTGGAGACATAGAAAATTTACATTTAGAAGTGTAATAAGAGTAACATCATAATTGCAATTAGACTATGCACAATATGGGCCGGGGAATATGAAATGATTTGGTCAAATGCAACTTTGATATGTTATGTCTGTTGATCAATCAATTAATGTACTAATATTGACTGTTGATTCCAGAGTTTGCGATAATGAATCACGAGTTCAAAGTTGCAATTATGGCAATGGAAAAACAGTATTCCACAATTTTCTTACAACAGTTTACTTAATCTCACAAGGTATGAGACTACCTACAATAAGCACAGTGCATGAAGTATGTATTCATGTTGATTTGGAACAATTGAACAGTGATTAATCTTTCAAAAAAAAAAAAAACTGATACAAGGATGAAAGGTTCCGAAATTCTCTTATGCTTCAACCAACATTTTTACCATCCATTAAGCCAAGAACAAGTGGTCTTTGAGTTGAAAACACACATTTACATAGACAGAAATATCATTGTAGTTTCTCGCTTTTGACTCATACTTGACGCTGCAGCATTCCAATTAGCAGCACATTTAACAATCTATGGTTGCCAATATGCAAGAATTCCTAAAGTAGCAGCATAAATGACAGGAGGCTTGCCGAAAATTGAAAGGATAAGAGAAATGGTCAACTTATCAGGCCAAACTCTTGTGCCTGTGCTACACACATCTACTGGTTCATAATTTCAAAGTCAAAAGAAAATAGAAAAAAAACAGTTTATACATGAATATATCTTCAGCATATAACAAGAATGAAAGAAAAAGAAGTTCATTATGAGTGCAACTTACGAAAAATCACGTCGTTTTCTAGGATCGTGTTTCTCAAAAAAAAAAAAAATTACTCTTACCAATTAGTTCTTCAAACAATTAGTTTTTCCACTTCCAAAAGAAAACACGTGTCCACATGTGAGAAAGAGAGCAACTTAACCTTGAAAAGTTGGTGGTAGACATCCCAAGGTAAGCTCTTCAAATTCAACAGAGTCAATTTTGTATTTTGGAATTTGCTCAGCAATAATTGGCTTTGCTATATTCCTTGCAGTCTTGCAAATTGCCTAGAAAACTTGAGGCATCAATGCAATGTACATAAAGATAAAAAAAACTGCAGACAAAAAAATATCAAAAGACCTTCATTTAGAACCCAAAAATCATTCTACTACATACCTTATCCAAGTAAGGCCACAAGATCTCAAGGAATTTGTTGAGCCAGTCAACCTTCACCAAAAATAAAACAACCCTATAAGGAGCTATAAGCTATATGCAAAATGCATTCATGATCCAACATGAACAAATGGGGAAGATTAAAATGGAATCACAATACTTACGCGGTCATAGTCCGGATTTTTCACCCAAAGAGGTATTTCTGGTAGCAATCGTTGCAAAGTTTTTGAGTCTTGTTCAACCAAAGGACGAATCACAGGATCCTGAAGAATCCAGCAAGCAGAAGACATGAAATGTGAGTGAAACCCTTCCTTTAATGTCTGTCATCTCATGTCTCAGAAGATCAAACCGTCCATCTAGGTGTCTCCATGATATGTATGCCACAACAATTATTTCTACGCATTCTACTTCAATATCTACATTTAAATCTTCTAAAGCAGCAGCAATATCTCACTCCACAAAGTAGTCAAAATCACACTGAAAACCATAAAATAGTTGAAAATACAATCGAGAAGATGAATACAAAGATACGGTGCCACTACTCGCTAACCATGGGAAAATGTCATCATATTTTAACTTAACAATGTTTCAGTCACCGCAAGAGGACAATGGACCACAAGAGCACAAGCAAACTCCAATGGAGCAGTTAAAATTCAAATTGGCCCCATAAAAGTACAGCATAATTGACCATTAATATAGCAGAGATAAAGAACTTGATTATGAAGAGTCATGAAGTTAAATCTAAATCCATCTCCAAATACTAAATGAACTTAAAATACATTTTTCCCACTCTTATTTATATCTAAATCAAGTACATACACCCAAATAGCAAATACTCATTGCAGTCCAAACAAAGAAATCTAAAAGCAAGAATTAAGTCAAACAAATTCAAGCAATGAGTAAAAACAACTACAAATCAACCAGAAACAAGATCTGAAATGTTGATTATTGAAAGAACAGAAAAGAAAAAGAAAAACTGACCTTTACTTCAGTTGGCTGAAAGTAGATAAACATGTAATACCCAATCACAACCCCAATTGAAGTTCCAACACCAAAACCACAAAAACCCATTATAGTACTCAAAATACCCATCTTCAATCTTCTCCCTTAAAAAACCCAAGTCAAATTCAACGTAACCTCCAGTTCTCTCTTTCACCACCCTAAAAAATGCAACTCAGCACTGAAATACAGAAAATCAAGAAACCCAAAGCTGTGGGTGGTTAAGAAAAGATCGAATAGAGGCTATGTATGTCTAACAAACAGTCTTTTCTTTTTCCTTTTTTTCTTCTCCTACTCTTTATCAGGTAAGTGAAGTGAATAGTCATAAAGAAGCGCATTTATTCTTGTGCCCAATCCTTACGTTTAACGAACCATTGGGCTTTCTGAACGGTTTGAAACCGAAATGTTCACCCGCGAGATGCTTGGGGCAATGTCGGCAACGCCTGTATGGGCGGATTAGAAGAAGGATATATTATGATCTGAAATTTGATATTTTGATTGGTTGGAGAATTTACCATTTTAACATATATTCTTTACTTAAATTTTAAATAAATAACATTTTCAGACACCTGGTCCTTTGCCTAGTTGTCTTTCTTTTGTCTTGTTGTTGAAAAGTTAGAAACTGTTCAATTGTCTTGGTGACTTAAGCTTCCATTATGGAAGTTATCAAAATCTTTATCCTATTCTACAAAAGATATTTTCCTTAAGGAAGTGCTGCTATAAGCGCGTAGGAACGAGATTAATAACAAGCCAACTTTTTTACCTCTTCATAGCTACATTAAATTAAAAATATTTATATAAAAAAAACATAAAATCGATATTATAAAATTTTGGATGGGTTTTGCATTTTCTATTTTACTAAAGTAATAAAAGTTAGAATTCTTTACTTTAGCATTAACGCTATAACTAAATTAGAAAATAATTAAAAATAAATAGAAATCAACCTTTTCTTTTGAATTAGTGATGTTTGGGTTCAAATATCTAATATGTTTGTCAAATAAATTAGAGAAGCTTTGAAATTTGTTTTAATATTTATTTATTATTTTATATATTTTCATTTACAATATTTTTATTTTTTTATATATAATCTATGATTGCTTAGTTACTAACACTATAGGTTAACACGTTATAAATTTATAATTTTTTACTTTACTTAAAAGTAAAAATATATATATTTTTTATATATTTTCGAGAAAGTTGCACGTATAATGCATAAATATTTTGAATCCCTAAAAAATAATTATTTGTAAGGATTTAAATAATTAGTATGAGTGGTTTTGGGTTGATTTTTATTAGGAACCAGAATATGCTTAGAGTTGATGTCCAGATTCTATTCAAATTTAGAATCAAAATTGAACTCAAGTCTCCGTTTCAATTTCATTTGGTTTCTAATTTTTCAATTTTAGTTCTATGTTTATTTTTTCATGTGGAACCATATAGTTTAGTTATAAAATTTTTTATTCTTAACTTCAATTCTCAATTATAAAATTAGACTATTGAAACATTGAAACATTGGGCACGAAGTCGTAAATTTTCTAAAAATTATTTTTCTGTTTAATTAATAGAAAATTACTTTAGTCAATAGTATTCATACATTTATTAATTAAACTCTAACTGCATTTGAGTGTTTGAGTGCTCTCACAAAAGATAATTTTGTGTTATTTAATAATATATTAATTGATTAATAAATTTTTAAAATTTGATTAATTTCTTCCTTTTTATGTCTTAAGTTTTTATTGGTTTTGGTGTACCGTCACAATAATAATAATAATAACAATAATAATAATAATAATAATAATAATAATAAATATTCAAAATTTGGTTACAAAAATTAAATTATTAAACACAACAATTTACAACACATAAAAATAATAATAAAATATCAAAACTAACACTGAATTTGTGCAACACGCGAGCCACAAACTGTAGTTAATATAAATTGTTTAGCATCACATAAGTGTTTATGCGTTAAATTGTACGTCCAAAAAAATGAAATTAATAATGGAAAATATTTCATTGGAGATAATGTTTTGAAGATAACACTATACAAATAAATGTTCACATTTTTCATTTTAATCAACATATAAGTTATAATTCACAATAATATTGTGAAAAAATTCACGTTGAAGATGCTCATAAAAACTTTGCACATTTAATTTATAAGAAAATAATTAATTTATTTAAACTGTTTAAAAATGTTTGATAATTTAATTATATTATCTCAAGTTTTATCCTTTTTTCCATTATAATTTATTTATTTTATATATTTGAGGAAGACACCATAATTTTTTAAATGCAAAAATGGATTTTGATTATAAATTTATTATTGAAATATTCTTTTTTTGTAATTAAAAAATGAATGTACCAATAAAAATGACATGTTTGAAAGGAGATAAAAAATATATGTGTTGGGATATTGGGCTAGGATAGGCCCAAACTAATCCATTGCAACCCCACATCTGCACTGCCAGCTCAACCCAGATTTTGCACAATGATTTTGCTTGTCATTTCCTTGTCAAACAACCACTCAACCACTATGGCATTTTATGGTTCAAAACTAAGCTTAATTTTTTTTTTTCATCTTCTTTTAAATTTTATTTTCCCTCCATTTTATTCTCCAATTAAACACTTCAATTTCTATTAAAATTTAATTTCTCCTCAAACTTACCACTAACTAAACTTAATCATATTATTAAGTTTATTTTTTTTAAAGTAGGTTTTGTTGAGGCCATTATTGAAAAATCTAAACATTATCTTTTTTTTTTTTTAATTTCCGAGAGCTTATATAAATAAGGATAATAAATAATTGATGTTTCACTAAAAAATTATCTTAGTAAATGCACTTTCTGAAAAGAATATATTTAAAAAAATGTAGAATTTGCTAAGTTGTGATACAGGTGGAATATCTCACCTATAAATTTAGTTTTAAATTGAATATTTTACTTTTAAGGATATAAAAAAGGAAGTAATAATATTTGGTACATGTTGCTATTGTTGTTTCAGTTTTATTGTGTTGCTATTGCAGGATTTTCCCTTTGTGTTATTGTCTAACTTGAACCCCACATAAACTATAAGCAAACCAACTCAATCACATAATAAGAAAATATCTGCATAATATATAGGGAAAATTCCATATATAGCCTCTTTCTATGAATTTGGACACATAAAGTTTTTTTTTTTCTAAAAAATTTATTGTTAAAGTTTTTACTCAAAAATAGTCTTTTTTTTTTTTAAAAAAATGCTCATTTATTTATGTAAATTTTATGAACAAAATATAAACAATTTATAAATAATTTATGAACATGTTATGAATAAGTTATAAATAATTTTCAAATTGTTGTAAAAAAATATATATATTTTTAGACCTTAAAACTTGAAAAATTCTTTTTGAATTTTAAAATCTTAAAAATCACTCTATATATATATGTGGAAGAAAAAAAAAAAACTATCAAATTAATTATGTTGACTGTTTCCACCGTCCATAACTCATATCTTTGTAAGAGTTTCTCTTTCCTATGTTAGTTTTATTACATGTTATTTAGTTCCGTTAATGTTTACCTATAATTATAATTTTGTCCATGTATTTTTTATATTATATAATTTATTTTTTTTATTTTTAATATTATTTTTTTATTTAGCTTTTATTTTACATTATATTATATAATTTAGTTTTTATTTTAATTTTTAATCCTTTTCAAAAAGATTTAAAAATATTAAATTTAAAAAAATAAAAAATTAATTATTCGTATAGTTAAAGTATAATTATTCACTGACGTGTGATTATTTATGAATAATAGATAGTTATTATCCTCATGTTTTTTATAGGGATGTTTGAATAGATATATTTATCTTATCATTTTAACAGCAAAAATTATAAAATTACAGGGATTAAATACATTAGACTAAATCATAATTCTTAATTATCTCTTATGAAAAATAATTTGCCAATGGAGTTTTAAATGTATATATATATAGAAGCAAAGAAAGACAGCATTAATCTAATAAATAGCTATGATTAAAATATTTGAATTTCTGTTTATAATTTGCAGCTCTTTCATAAACAAAATATAGGAGGCAACACCTCCACAGAATAATTAAAAATTAATAATTTGTTGCACTCCTGTAATTGCTGATATCTAAAATGGAAATTATTGAAGGAACATGATGACATGAATATGATCATAAAAGGCAAAAAAAAAAAATTCTCAAATTAGCTTTCATCATTTTACTATTCTTTTAAGAAACCGACCTTTCCCTTTATTTTATAGTTCATCTTTCTTTTTTATAATAATTGATTAATGCACCCAAATTGTCCTCACTTTATGTCATTCACCAGCAATTATTATTTTTTTACTTATATTTGCTTAATCAATATGCACACTTTTCGTTTACACCAACAAAATATAAAACTATAAATTTATATGTGCATAAATAGTATCCTATTTGCATAAAAAAACAATTTGGTATGTGATTTGAGTCCCTCTTTTTTTCTTCTTCTTAAAAATATTAGATTGGAGTAGGTCACTGCCTACCCATCAGCTTTGTAATTCATAATATCTATAAACAACATTATTAGTTCCATTTTTTATTTTGAAAAATATTAAGTAAATTTCTATTTTTCTATAGATAAACCTACTTACCTTTATGTTCTTATTTAGACAATTATTTTTTATTTATTTTTAAAAATATAGTTATTTTTATTGTAAATGAGGGTAAAATTAAATTTTCTCCTCTTTGGAGTATAAAATTTTATAAAATATTCTATTAATCTTTAAATACTTATTCAACATTCTAAGGTAACCATGGGCAGGGGATTTCGAGCCTCAGCCCGCCTAGCCACATTTAGGGAAAACATTGAACTTTAATCGGTGGGCTATAACGGGTAGGTTAATTGGCGGGCTATCGGCTCTAAATCGGCAGTTCGGCTGATTATTTATTTTTTAAAAAAAAAATTAAAATAAAAACGATTAACCGACAGTTCGATTGGACGGTTCGATATGGTTCACAGTTCAAAAATGACTTGAACCTGAACCGGACCGTTCCTTTAACGGTTCCGATTACAGTTCGGTCGGTTCAGGTTGGCAGCGGGCCGGGCCGAGGGCCCATGATCCATGACCATATCTACAACATTCTACTATAATACTATCAATCAAAAGATTGTAAAGGAATATGTATATATAAGAGTATGCAATTGGTAATATCAATTTTGGTCAATAACAAAAACATATCCATTTATGAGATAATGCTCCTTTGTTAAATATACAATAAATAACGATAAAAGTTTAGTGCTTACGGTGAATAAAATATTGGGATTCTTGCATCGTAAAATCACACTAAACAAATAAAATTTATTAATTTTTTTCAACGAAAATCAGTTTATTCGATCATCTACATTATATTACATCTAATAGAATTTGATTAAAAAATTTGATTACATTCAATAGTTCATGCATGGAATAATTTGTAATACTCTATAATTTTTTTTTACATCAACAATACTTTATAATTGGTGTATGTATCTAGCCATTATACACATGTTTAATCAGTTTTTTTTTTTTTTTATTTTAATGGTATGTATGATCAGTTTTTTATTGACATGAAATATATAATCAGTATTTAAAGATAGAAATCTATAAGATTTAATTTAATAGTTCAATTACAATTTAATTGAATAAATAATTTTATTCTCTTCCTTCAATTTATGTCCAAAAAAATTTATATATTACATGTTTGATGTATATAGAGTAAATTTTTTAAAAAAAACATAGAAAATATCTAGTAAAAATTAATTCTTCTTAAATATTGTGTTTTTTTCAATTTCTTTTCTCAATTGAATAATAATAATAATAATAATAATAATAATAATAATAATAATAATAATAATAATAATAAATCTCATAATCCTTTATTTAAAAGTATAGTTAACTCCATTTTCGTGGATTCAGAGACTACTCATGATGATGATTTAAATATATTTAATTTGTTTTTAGGATCACGTGAAAGGTACAATACTTGTTTTGCATCGAAGTTAGAATCAAATTGTAGAATTTAATTAAATAAAATGTAGGATAGATTACGTGTTAATCTATAGTTTATAAGATCTTAATCTCAAAGATAGCTGCGTCCATGCCTTTCTTCAACGACGAACATGGCGTTAATGAAATGGACGGTGCACAAGTTGCAATACCCACGTAAAATCCCATGTGGGAAGTGTTATATAATCGATATGGATACGATCCCCGCCCATTAATTAATTGTGTGTGTTGTATTGTATGAGACTATTTTTTCTTTCTTTTTATTTTTAGCCCATTGATTATAGAGTAAGGCTATGTGTCTCCATCGAGACCATCCAGACCTTTCTTTTTTCCAACTCACACGAATTTTCATTTTATATTTAATTTACAATACAGAATAAAAATTTACAAATTCTATTCTATTAGAATTGATTTCAACACTTACTACAATTAATACATTATTCAATTTGAAAAAATCAAATAAAAAAACAAAACAAAATATTATGGAGGTTTCGAAATTCTCGAATCGAGTCGACAACTCCAACATTAGCGTTGATTATATTATATATTTTTGTTGAAGTTTTTTTTATGCAAGTAGTTGATTATATATCATATATATAATCAAGTTTTTACATGCATTTTTACATTATTTTTCTTGTTACTAATTTTTTAAAGGATTTCATGTTACTATTTTATCTTTATTAAAACAAATCAAAAGGCTTTGGGTAGATTGGTGATACATATATATAGTATTTTAGAAAATAAAAAAAAATTAAATAATAAATAGGTTTATCGGAATTTTTATTAGTTGGAATTTCTAGGTATGTGGACAAGAATTTGATATTTTTATTTCTGTCTCAAAAAATAATTTTTTTTTACTTAAAAAAATGTGATCACCAATTTTGAAACATTCATTTTACTAGTGTTTAAGCATAAAATACTAATATTATAAAAATTAAAAAAAATGGAGCTTATAACTAATCCTAAAAAATTTTAAGATTGTATTTTGAAAATGTCAAAGCTACTCCACCAGACAAATGCTGCTATAAGTATCGATATATAGTTTTCAGAAAAAAAGAATCCATACATAAGAAAACAAATTTCTTTCGGTGGTTGAGGGTGGGAGACCGCCACTTTGTGTCGCCGGAGAAAAATAAAATCAGCCGTCATTTTCAATTATTTCAACCAAAATCATTTACAATGTTGTGAACAGCCAATGAAATGCCATAAATTTGTTTGTAATATTTTTCTACAATTTATATTAGCCGTCACAAATTAATTTAGCACTAAATTAAAAATATGGGACCCAATATAAAGCTACAAACAAAACATATATTTTAGGTTCAATTTGCATTGATTCCGTGGGCTTAATATTTTATAAAACTTGCTATTATAGTACTAGAATACTACTACATCACAAGAATAAGAAATAATTAAAACCATTTATTATTTGACTAATAACAAATTAATATAATAATCACATTTTTTAATTATTATTGTTATGAGATATTTTTAAAATAAATATATTTATAACTATATTCAAAAGTATATATTTCGATGTTAAAAATCTTGTTGAATTAAAATAGTTCACAACGTGATGTAGATAAAATGATAATAAAGGATTTTTTTCTATTTATGAACTCTTAACTTGGCACACATATTTATATAAAAATCCGAAACCAAAACCTTAGCCACCTCTCTCTATTCCTCTTAGTATTTTCTCTTTCTTTTTTTTTTGCCACCGCTGATCTTTTCTAATTAGCGGTGATTCTTATTTTGTTTTTTTTTTTTCACTTTTTACTTACTTAATAGGTTTTAAATCAATTTTTGATTGAAATAATTTATTTCATTTATGATTTTTACTACTTTTATGGTGTTTCATCTCTTTTATAAAGTTTTTTAATTTGTTCTTATCATTTAATTTTATTTTGATTGTTCGAGATACACGAAAAATTGTTGATCTCTTTTGTTTGGAATCTCAAATCTTCAAATGTGGTTATTTATTTTTTATTGATGTAGCCTAACAGTGTAATCTGTTCCTCTATAAATATATTTTTTATGTGTTTCAAATAACATAAGTTTTTAAAAACATATAATTTTCGAAAATATTATTGCAAAAATCTTATTTTGTCGTCTAATGTAAATGACCAGTTTTTTATCTCGAACATTAATCTCAGCAAGACATTTCAATTTTTTATCATTATATTTCTTATTTCTCATATAATAATATAATTATTAATGATATTTATGTTTATTTTAGAAAAAAAAAATGGATACCCAAAGTAGAATAAAACAACTTAAATTTTTTTAGAAGAAACTTAATTTTTTTAAGAAAAAAAAATCAAACTAGAGCCTAAATAAAATTGAGAAAATGAATTAAAAAGTACATATATTTTACAAATTGAAGAGAGAAAGGGTAAAGAAAGTAACTTCGGATATTTTTAAAATTGCAAAGATTTGATTTAATAAAGAAACAATTCTTTTTGCATTATTTATATAATATTAATGTTTAAGATTAGGGAATGAACTAAACAATAATAAAAAAAGTTAACAATTTATTCTCTTACTTAATAAATGTAGACTTTAATTTTGGAAATAAAAATATTTAAGAAAACTCTCGCAGAGACTTTACTTTTCTCCCAACTCAAACCTCAATTTCTTATTCCTTCTTCTTTTTCACATTTTGGCTTCCTAAGGCTACTACCTGTAGCCTTTCCTTCATTTCATTTTCTTTGTTTTTTTTTTTATTTAAATAAAGATATAGATCTAATTGGCTTTTTTATAGTTGGAACGCTTATCCATTGAGCTGAAAGTGTTTTATTAGTGAGGAGATAATAGATCTAATATTGTTTTTAAATATTTTCCATTGAGTTTCGGAAAAAGATAAATTAAAGCGTTAAACTGTGGCTTGTAGCCTCCGATTATTTTTGCTAAAAATTTTCTTAATTATGTTAAATATATTTTCTTTAAAGTTATTTTGCTTGTAATAATTTATTTTGTTGTATTTTTTTCTCATTAATGAATGTATAGTTTGAGTGTATTGGCTCTGATGTAGTAGGCAAATTATAATAATAAAAATGAATAGTTAGAGTATATTCATTTCAAGCAAAACGAAATACTTAATTCATAAATTATAATATAAATATACAAACAAGAAAAGAAAAGGAATGAGTAAAACCAACTACCCTTTATTATAATAAGCAGAGTCATTACATCATCATATGCCTTAAACGAGCTGTAAAATCTAAATAATAGCAATGTAAATGGAACAAAGTGGATTAAACAAATTTGAAAAAATTCTTTACGTTTATCGTTATAAAATTTAAAAGACAATTTTAGACATCAATATTTGAACTCGTAAGTCAAGTTATTAAAAAAAAATTATGAGTTATAATAATGTTAATAATGAAACTAATACTAATATAGTTAAGGGAATTTTTTGCTTACAACAGGTGTAGATAAATCTTTCTTTATAATTAATAATTAATTTGATTTATACTTTTACAAATTTTTAACAAATTTTTTATTAATAGAAACATCCATAAAAATATATTTTCTTTCATAATTGGAGGAGTAGAATAAATATAATTAAATCCAAAACCTTAGAGTTATTTTTTTAATTTACAAACATATATTAATTAATTAAGTAACATATCATATTTGTTTTTGAAAGTGATGTATCAATTGAGTATATATTTTCATAAGAAAAACAAGAAAGTATGTTTTAATAATATTTAATGGCAGATATATGATCCACCAATGATATGATCAGAAATCCTACAAATCCATGTCAATATAATGGCTAATATGCTGCCACGTGTAACCAAACCCACGATCCCCGCTCTACGGGTTTAGTGTAGGACCACCACATCTAATATCTTTCCCCTCCTAATTGACAATTGTGTAGCTTTCGTTTCTTCCCCGCACTTGAGGTCATATATTACAAGCTTAAATGATAACCAATAAATTAAATAACCATTTTTAATTTATTTAATCAAAATACTGGACCCCACACAGTCGAACTCGTGTATGGCTAAGATCGTTCTAGTCCTTATCTAACGAATTAACCGAGGAGATAAGCAACGGTCCAAATGCTCTCAGCGGCTATTTCAAAATACAATATCCAACGATCCTCATTGCGTCGGCGGTTGCCGCCCTACAGTGTCCCCGGTCTTGGACTAAAGAGTAGCCGACCGCAACGGTTGTCGGTAAATTAGGAGTAATTGCGACATTTAAAAAAAAAAAATTGTAATTGCGACGTTATTAATCAATAAAAAAATTTACACAAAAATTAAAAAATTACAAGTAGCCGTTACGGCTCTCTTCCTTCCTCCTTCTATAAAAGGACACAAGAACCAAGTTGATACAGAGTTCAAATATATATATACAGTTACATATATTAGAAATTTTAAGATTTTTAATAGAAATTTTAAGATATTTTAGTAGATCAAATGATCTCAACATATAAATTTTAAAAATCTTTAAATAGAAATGTTTCTCTAATTTCTTTTAAGTTTGAATTTTTATTTTGTTAAATTATTTTGCAACTTTCTCGAGAAAATCTGAAAGGATTTTCCTTTCTGTTATATATATATATAGGGAGAGAGTTGTTTATGTAATAAAAGAAAATTTCAGTTTCAGGCTACTGATCCTTTATTTTTCAAGATCATTGCCTTGTATTTTGTTTAATTTTTTTTTAATTTTTTGATATATATGGAGTCAATTTTTGTTCAATCCTATGCTGATCAATCAATCTCTTACAAGCAAATGAAAAATCAGTCCAAGAGAAATACAGCTACAACTACTCGAGGTTTTGTTTCGAGATTTGCTGAAAACTTGGCTCCGACGAACAACATCCACGGTGGCAGCGTCGGTGGTCTTTTGTTTGCTCCGCCGCCGCAGTCTATTTATTTCTCTTGTCCTCCTTCATTTTCCGGTTTCAATCCGAATCAACAAGTTCCGAGACAATCTTCTCAGCCACCTCTCCTTCCTCTTCCAGTTTCCAGACCTTATAGTTCTCTTTCTCCTCCTTCTCGAACAAGCTCTCCTGTTTCTAAAAAATCAAATCGAACCAGAGATCAATCTCTTACTCCTAAGAAATCCAAACAGCCAAACAAGAAAAGAGAAGAGCCGAACCAAGGTTCGAAACCAAGCTCTTATGTAACGTCTGCAACGACTGCACCATTAGGACCCGACCCGAATCATTTGCCAAAAGATATATCGAAGGTTTTATCACCAACAACGTCGTCGTTTTTAATTGCAGGTAGTAACAACAACAATAAAAATAATACTATTCGCATCAAAGATCTGGAGCAGTTTTCAGGTATGATATTTACACTATCTCCACCGCCTAGCAGTTTACCGTTACCAAAGTTCTCTGTCAAGCCAAAACTTCGTTGCACCGCCGAAGCCGTTGATGACGGCGCGACAGATAACCTCTGCCGACTTCTACGTCTCCGGTGAATCAGCTAGCGAGCGAGCACGGTGTTATTGAATATGGTGTTAGGGATCTCTTTTGGATATTTTCCTGTAAATAATAAAGGCATAACCACCAGTTAAACGAAAGCGAGGTTTGTCGTTTTGGTTATGAAAGGTCTATTGTTGTAAGGCTTCTTAATTTTTCTTTTGTATTGTCGTTTTGTGTTGTTTAGTCAGTAGTAGTGGGGATGGAGTTTTGTGATCACCACCTGCGTTTTTGAATTGGGGTGGCACAAAACGAAACTTATGACACTGAATACAAGTCTAGCCTGCTTCGTAGTCGTCGTCTCTATCGTCTTCTTCTTCCTTATTTAATTAAAAAACAAATTATAAGACGTTGGTCTTTGATTATAAAACTATATAATATAAAGTTTGATCTTGTTATCTTCTAATTTGGGAGTTTTAATGGTGATCTTAGGATTGGAAGTTCATTGGCATTGGCAATTTAGTCCGTGAAAATGATCTCTGTGGATGAATCCAACATTGTTGCAGACAAACTCAGATTTGACATAATCGATGAACTGAATTGCTAATATATTATATTTATCAAAATAGACGGAAAAAAAAAAGAAGATAGATTGCTATTACCTTTTTTTTGGTTTATAAATTTAATTAGCATGTTGTATAGTATTAATTTTTAGAAGAAAAACTCTTAAAACAAAAGAGAAGAAAATAAATTATAAATTACACTTAAACAAAGAGAGAAGAAAATAAATTATTTGTTAGCTTTATATATATATATATATATATATATATATATATATATATATATATATATATATATATATATATATATGGAAAATAAATAATTTCAATAAACTTCTGAAGATTAAATCAACAGTTCTAGGTGGTGGATTTGTAATCCCTAACACCCTATCTGTCATAGACTTTCTCACAAACCTAAGACTAAAATCCCTTCATCTTAGAAGCAAGAGATTAAAATCAGAAATTATTATGCCAACAATGAATCTTCTATGTAATTAGAATCAGCAATAACCCGAATACAAAGTTGAACGTCTGATTTCATAATCATACCAGATCATCCAACATCTTTAATTCAACTTAACGCCTCATGAAACGATAAGCATTTTACATTAAAAGCATCCATTCAACTTTGAAAACGACCTTTGCAATGCCTGAACAAAATTCCCCTCGACATCTCAAACCACACAACCCACCCCCACATAATTATCAAAAACCGCCCCATCCATGTTAGCTTCCAAACGCCCATGATGAGGTTTCTCCCACATTATCCTTGAACCATAACCTTCATTAACCAAAGACATAGCAACTACCCAATCTGAAAAAAATTGACAAGTTCTCTCATAAACTTGTCTCATACACTGCCATGTATATCGCTAAACTAAAGCATTGCGAGCTTCCCACATTGCCCAAATAACCATTATGAAAATTTGAGCACCAACAGCATCAATTGATGGCAGCAATTCAGAAAGCCAAGCTGCAATATTACCATTAACCACGGACGCCACCCAACCAGAGAGCACAACCACAACCACACATGTACTATCCCTTCCCGGTCAACCCTAAAACCATGAGTAATATGGGTTGGATTATTACAATCGGTTGACGAGCTAAATACAACATAGTACAATAGTTGAAATAATAAAATTATTCCTTATACATACACAAAATTTAGTATATTATCTGCTTTTATGGTTTTGAAATAATAAAATTATTCCTTATATATTCAATTGAATAATTGAATATATAATAGTATTTATTAAAGTACATGTCATTGATGACTATATGGTTTTGATTCCCTATGCTAATTTGTCCGCTTACAGCTCGGTACTTTGATAGCCTTCATGATCAAATTCTCTCATTGTTCCAAAACTTGCGCCTTAGTCAATTAAACACACTAAGCATATAGCTTCATGGATACTTTACCCTTAACATATAATAATATAAACATAAATGTACAAATTCATGAACATACACTATTATCTATTTTGCTCTTGCTGGTTTACATGTTACACGCTTTATGAATGCATCAGTTAATGTCAACATCAATCACTTTATGTATTATTATCTTATTCATTTGTTAGATTATATTTTCCAAAAGTTATTCATGATTATTAATTATATTTTCTGATGAAATTACTTATTGTCAATTTGGTTCACCTGATGGTTTAATTTGTGTATTTAATTTGATGGTATTATTGGTTACTTATTATTATGAACTTATGATTATGGGTTATTTAATTTGATGGTATTATTGGTTACTTATTATTATGAACTTATGATTATGGGTTTGAAGATTTTGATGATATTAAATCTTTAGTGCATGATTACTTATGTAACTTTTTATAAATTAAGTCTAATACTTTACATAGTTACTTGTTTCTATGAAATGGATATCTAGATGAATTCTTTTATATTGTTTAATTATGCTTAACTATTAATTAGTCTTCTTTTTAGGACTCTAACTATCTTTTCTTTGTTTAAGATTATCTGAATATGATTCATCAAATGCATTATAACTTTACGAAATGAATTCGTGGATATGGTCCGAATACCTGTGAGTTATGATCCACTTACTGTATGAATGATTTACATAACAAGATATCTTCCTCATTTCTAGTTGTAATTGTTTAATGATTATATACTTAACATGTGTTATAAAATTATTAATAAATTGGTATTATCAAAGACTACATTATTATGATTATCCTACTTGCTCTCACTTAAGTTATCTGTAATTTATCTTAATCCTCCTAACCAGTGGTTGACTTACTATATACATTTGATCAATTGATCATATTTTAAGCTAAATTAATTATTACAAGTTACTCTTCTTAATTAATCCATTTAACCTTCTAACTGGTTATTATTAATTTTATCTTTATTTTATTATATCATACTTGTTTTTATTATCCTTCTTTTATCTTTTATGTTATGATAAATGTTAAACAATTTTAGGTTCTGTATATCCTGATAGGATTTAAATATTTACATTTGACTCAATGTAAGTTATATATGTGTAAGATTGTCCAAGTGCTTCTCTTTATTCTCTAATCTATCTGTATGTTATTTCACCCCTTTTGTGGTTTATCGTATCTGTTTCCTGCAATCCACTATTCTTCTCATATTGATTTTATATGAAGCTTATTCATTCCTTAAACATTCCTATTGAAAACAAGTATTAAACAATTATGTTCATCTATGTCAAATGATAATAACACTTGATCCTGACATTGTATTCTTTATAAGTGCATATCATCATTGCAGTTTATCATTTTAGTCTTACTTAGAAAATCTTCATACTTTATGACTTTATGTAACAATATATACATACACATATAAATGTATCAAATATAAACACATAATGACGTTAATTTATTAACTGACTCCGTAAGACTGTATGTCGGGTTGTTAAGTTCTAAATATATGATAATGAATCTCACGGCCGAAGCCGGAATGTCAAAATGTAGTGCAGATTTGCTGATTAATATGTTGCAACATTTCCTTATCTATGTGATTCTACCTAACATTTCTATTCAACTTATGACTTAAATAGTTAAAACAAACATTGATTCGATCTAAACCGACTCAATACTCTAAATGGAAAGATTCGATTATCAGAATACTACAACACCTCCTTTGCAAATAAATAAAGTAAGCAATATTATTATTCTAAATCTTTTAAAAGTTAAATAGTGAAATATTTATTTTAATCTCACTTGAAACCTGACATTGACAACCAATATGAGAAAACACCCCACTCGAAAAGATGAAAAAAAAAGAGTCTTCTAAAAATAATTTTTTTATTGATTATTCACTTTAAAAACAAAAATTGCAGGAACTTTACAATATATATATATTTGGTACAAAAATTAGGTTAGTTAAAAAAAATTATGAAATAAGTTACGCTGTATTAATATAGGTAAGAAAAAATTGAAATATTAGGACACTTTTTTATTAACATTTTAATTTTTATTATATTTTATTTCGAATGCATAAATTTATTACAATTAGCTTAAATTACAATGAACTTTCATTATGTCACAAAATTATCCTATTTTGATTTTGGTATCAATTTTATCCCAATATTGAATCGTGATCAAATTTCACTCCAATTATATATTTTTAGTAATTTCAAATAACTAAAATTTAATTTTGAGGCTATAAGTTAATTTCAAATAAAATTATTATGTTAATATATAAAATTATAAATAAAATGTTTATTAATAAATGTTGAACAAAATAATACTAATATTATTTTTTTAAAAAAATTTACAATATTAACTAATATAAAGGAAGGGTTTTTGGAAGCTTTCTCCATCAAGTATTCAACTTATTCTTTTTTTTCACAATTTTTCTATTTTTTATTATTTCTATTTTCATAATTACTCATTTAAAATTGTTATTAATATAAGTTGTAACTTCTTTTTTTCTTCTTCCTTACAAATTTAAATCCCTCGATTTTTTTTATTTTGTACATTTTGCCTCCTCTCATGATTTAACAATTTTTTTTAATATCTTTCACTCAAATTTATAAAAAATATCTAATATAATTATTTTTTGTTATATATTTCTCTAAATTTTTATTTTTTTCATTAGACAATTTTGGCTTTTTTATTTATTGCATTCAAATTGTTAAAATTTCATTTATCTAATTTTTATTTCTCTATGTAATTGTCTTTTTATCATATGTGAATATATTATATAAATTATAAGTTCGTGAAATATATATTCTTTGTAATTACATTTTGATATGAAAAAAATAATCATATATGTGTATATATATATATATATATATATATATATATATATATATAAATCAATTTTGATAAACTCTTTAATTTCACGATTGTCTATATATTTTTTTTTACAATTTTGTATTTTTCAAAATTTCAATTTCAATTTTATTTAATATTTGTAGTTTAGTTATTTAATTGTAAATCCCTTAAAAAATGTAATTAAAAAGTATTTATATTTTTTTAAAAGAATATACTTCTATTCTTCTTTATGTTTGTTCTTATTTTTTTTCTCTATATTTTTTTACAATTTTCTTACGTTTCATTTAATTTATATTATATTATTTTAGTTCAAAAAATATTTATATTTATATTTGATATATCTTCGAACACCAATCAGATAATTATTAAAAATTAATTATGCAAATGAAGTTTATGAGATTAAAAGTTTAGGTTACAACTCTAAATTCTAAAAAATTTGAATACAGTTAGCAATAAAATTTTATAAACTGATATTTCTATTAAGTTAAAATATAGTAGCAAGTTAATATTCATTATTATTATTAAAACATAAATTTTCTATTTAATGTATTAATTTTTATAAATAAATTTAAGAATGAAATTATATATATATATATATATATATATATATATATATATATATATATATATATATATATATATATATATATATATATATATATTATGAATAATATATTTTTTTGTTTA